>JAZAVI010000139.1:0-137500 GCA_036326025.1 Chrosomus eos
TTTCTTTCTAACTAATCTATCTTTCTTTTCTTTCTAATAATCTATCTTTCTTTCTTTCTTTCTAACTAATCTATCTTTCTTTTTTCTAACTAATATATCTTTCTTTCTTTCTAACTAATCTATCTTTTCTTTCTTTCTAACGAATCTATCTTTCTTTCTACTAATCTATCTTCTTTCTTACTAATCTATCTTTCTTTCTAACTAATATCTATCTTTCTTTCAACTAATCTATCTTTCTTTTCTTTCTAACTAATCTTTTTTATTTCTTTCTAACTAATCTATCTTTTCTTTCTAATAACTATTTTTTTTTCTTTCTTTCTACTATTTCTATTTTTTCTAACTAATCTATCTTCTTTCTTTTTCTAACTAATCTATTTTTCTTCCTTTCTAACTATCTATCTTTCTTTCTAACTAATCTATCTTTCTTTCTTACTAACTATCTTTCTTTCTTTAACTAATCATCTTTCTTTCTAACTAATCTATCTATCTTTCTTTCTAATAATCTTTCTTTCTTTCTAACTAATCTATCTTTCTTTCTTCACAAATCTATCTTTTTCTTTCTAACTAATCTATCTTTCTTTTTCTTTCTAACTAATCTATCTTTCTTTCTTTCTTTCTAACTAATCTATCTTTCTTTCTTTCTAACTAATATATCTTTCTTTCTTTCTAACTAATCTATCTTTTCTTTCTTTCTAACAATCTATCTTTCTTTCTAACTAATCTCTTTCTTTCTTACTAATCTATCTTTCTTTCTAACTAATCTATCTATCTTTTCTTTCTAACTAATCTATCTTTCTTTCTTTCTAACTAATCTTTTTTTTCTTTCTAACTAATCTATCTTTTCTTTCTAACTAATCTATCTTTTTTTTCTTTCTTTCTAACTAATTCTCTTTTTTTTCTAACTAATCTATCTATCTTTCTTTCTTTAACTAATCTATTTTCTTTTTCCCTTTTTAACTAATCTATCTTTCTTTCTAACTAATCTATCTTTCTTTCTTACTAATCTATCTTCTTTCTTTCTAACTAATCTATCTTTTTTTTTCTAACTAATCTATCTATCTTTCTTTCTAACTATCTTTCTTTCTTTCTAACTAATCTATCTTTCTTTCATTCCAACAAATCTATCTTTTTCTTTCTAACTAATCTATCTTTCTTTTCTTCTAACTAATCTATCTTCTTTCTTTCTTTCTAACTAATCTATCTTTCTTTCTTTCTAACTAATTATCTTTCTTTCTTTCTAACTAATCTTTCTTTCTTTCTTTCTAACAATCTATCTTTCTTTTCTAACTAATCTACTTTCTTTCTTACTAATCTATCTTTCTTTCTAACTAATCTATCTATCTTTCTTTCTAACTAATCTATCTTTCTTTTCTTTCTAACTAATCTTTTTTTATTTCTTTCTAACTAATCTATCTTTTCTTTCTAACTAATCTATCTTTTTTTCTTTCTTTCTAACTATTCTCTTAATTTTTTTAACTAATCTATCTATCTTTCTTTCTTTCTAACTAATCTATTTTTTCTTCCTTTCTAACTAATCTATCTTTCTTTCTAACTAATCTATCTTTCTTTCTTACTAATCTATCTTTCTTTCATTCTAACTAATCTATCTTTCTTTCTAACTAATCTATCTATCTTTCTTTCTAACTAATCTTTCTTTCTTTCTAACTAATCTATCTTTCTTTCATTCAACAAATCTATCTTTTTCTTTCTAACTAATCTATCTTTCTTTTCTTTCTAACTAATCTATCTTTCTTTCTTTCTTTCTAACTAATCTATCTTCTTTCTTTCTAACTAATATATCTTTCTTTCTTTCTAACTAATCTATCTTTCTTTCTTTCTAACGAATCTATCTTTCTTTCTAACTAATCTATCTTTCTTTCTACTAATCTATCTTTCTTTCTAACTAATCTATCTATCTTTCTTTCTAACTAATCTATCTTTCTTTTCTTTCTAACTAATCTATCTTTATTTCTTTCTAACTAATCTATCTTTCTTTCTCTTCTCTTTCTTTCTACTTTCTTAAATTTTCTTTCTTTATAACTAATCTATCTATCTTTCTTTTCTAACTAATCTATCTTCTTTCCTTTCTAACTAATCTATTCTTTCTTTCTAACTAATTATCTTTCTTTCTTAACTAATCTATCTTTCTTTCTTTCTAACTAATCTTATCTTTCTTTCTAACTAATCTATCTTCTTTCTTTCTAACTATCTATCTTTCTTTCTTTCTAATAATCTATCTTTCTTTCATTCTAACTAATCTTCTTTTCTTTCTAACTAATCTATCTTTCTTTTTCTAACTAATCTATCCTTTCTTTCTCTATCTAATCTATCTTTCTTTCTTCTTTCTAACTAATCTACTCTTTCTTCTAACTAATCTATCTTTCTTTCTTTCTAACAATTTCTTTCTTTTACTAACTAATTCTTTCTTTCTTCTTTCTAACTAATCTCTTTCTTTCTTTCTAACTAATCTATCTATCTATCTATCTATCTACTATCTATCTATCTTATCTTTTCTTTCTAACTAATCTATCTTTCTTTCTTCTCTTTCTTTCTAACTAATCTTTTTTCTTCCTTTCTAACTAATCTATTCTTTCTTTCTAACTAATCTATCATCTTTCTTTCTTTCTTTCTAACAATCTATCTTTCTTATAACTAATCTACTCCTTCTACTAATTTTCTTTCTTTCATTCTAACTAATCTATTTTTTCTTTCTAACTATCTATCTATCTTTCTTTCTAACTAATCTATCTTTCTTTTCTTTCTAACTAATCTATCTTTCTTTCTTTCTAAATAATCTATCTTTCTTCCTCTTGTCTTTCTTTCTAACTAATCCTACTTTCTTTCTTTCTAACTAATCTATCTATCTTCTTTCTAACTAATCTATCTTTCTTTCTTTCTTTCTTTCTAACTAATCTATCTTTCATTCTAACTAATCTATCTTTCTTTCTTACTAATCTCTTTCTTTCATTCTAACTAATCTATCTTTCTTTCTAACTAATCTATCTATCTTTCTTTCTAACTAATCTATCTTTCTTTTCTTTCTAACTAATCTATCTTTCTTTCTTTCTTTCTAACTAATCTTTCTTTCTTTCTAACTAATCTCTTACTACTTTCTTTCTAACTAATCTATACTAACTAATCTAATCTATTTTCTTTCCTTTCTAACTAATCTATCTTTCTTTCTAACTAATCTATATTTCTTTCTTTCTAACTAATCTATCTTTCTTTCATTCTAACTAATCTGTCTTTCTTTCTAACTAATCTATCTATCTTTCTTTCTTTCTAACTAATCTATCCTTTCTTTTTTAACTAATCTATCTTTCTTTCCTTCTTTCCAACCAATCTACATCTATCTTTCTTTCCATTCCTTCTTTCTAACTAATCTATCTTTCATTCTAACTTATCTGTCTTTCTTTCTTTCTTCTTTCTTTCTTTTCTTTCTTTCTTCTACTATCTCTTTCTAATCTTTCTTTTCTTTCTAACTAATCTCTTTCTTTCTTTCTAACTAATCTCTTTCTTTCTTTCTAACTAATCTTTCTTTCTTTCTTTCTAACTAATCTGTCTTTCTTTCTAACTAATCTATCTTTCTGTCTTTCTAACTAATCTGTCTTTCTTTCTAACTAATCTGTCTTTCTTTCTAACTAATCTATCTTTCTTTCTTTCTTTCTTTCTTTCTTTCTTTCTTTCTTTCTTCTTCTAACTAATCTGTCTTTCTTTCTAACTAATCTCTTTCTTTCTTTCTAACTAATCTATCTTTCTTTCTTTCTAACTAATCTGTCTTTCTTTCTAACTAAAGAATCTATCTATCTTTCTTTCTAATCTATCTTTCTTTCTAACTAATCTATCTATCTTTCTTTCTAACTAATCTTTCTTTCTAACTAATCTATCTTTCTTTCATTCCAACAAATCTATCTTTTTCTTTCTAACTAATCTATCTTTCTTTTCTTTCTAACTAATCTATCTTTCTTTCTTTCTAACTAATCTATCTTTCTTTCTTTCTAACTAATCTATCTTTCTTTCTTTCTAACTAATCTATCTTTTCTTTCTAACTAATCTATTTTTGTTTCTTTCTAACTAATCTATCTTTTCTTTCTAACTAATCTATCTTTCTTTCTTTCTAACTATTCTCTTTATTTTTTCTAACTAATCTATCTATCTTTCTTTCTTTCTAACTAATCTATTTTTATTCCTTTCTAACTAATCTATCTTTCTTTCTAACTAATCTATCTATCTATCTATCTTTCTTTCTTTCTAACGAATCTATCTTTCTTTCTAACTAATCTATCTTTCTTTCTTACTAATCTATCTTTCTTTCTAACTAATCTATCTATCTTTCTTTCTAACTAATCTATCTTTTTTTCTTTCTTTCTTTCTAACTAATCTCTTACTTTCTTTCTTTCTAACTAATCTATCTATCTTTCTTTCTAACTAATCTTTCTTTCTTTCTTTCTTTCTAACTAATCTATCTTTCTTTCTTTCTAACTAATCTATCTTTTCTTTCTAACTAATCTATTTTTGTTTCTTTCTAACTAATCTATCTTTTCTTTCTAACTAATCTATCTTTCTTTCTTTCTAACTATTCTCTTTATTTTTTCTAACTAATCTATCTATCTTTCTTTCTTTCTAACTAATCTATTTTTCTTCCTTTCTAACTAATCTATCTTTCTTTCTAACTAATCTATCTATCTATCTATCTTTCTTTCTTTCTAACGAATCTATCTTTCTTTCTAACTAATCTATCTTTCTTTCTTACTAATCTATCTTTCTTTCTAACTAATCTATCTATCTTTCTTTCTAACTAATCTATCTTTCTTTCTTTCTTTCTTTCTTTCTAACTAATCTCTTACTTTCTTTCTTTCTAACTAATCTATCTATCTTTCTTTCTAACTAATCTTTCTTTCTTTCTTTCTTTCTTTCTAACTAATCTATCTTTCTTTCTAACTAATCTATCTTTCTTTCTTTCTAACTAATTTATCTTTCTTTCTAACTAATCTATCTTTCTTTCTAACTAATCTATCTTTCTTTCTTTCTAAAAAGCGGAATACTTTTCTTCGACCAGCCTCCCACTGAAAGCTTACATTCCGGGGAAGAGAAAACACAACTGCCTACATTCATAAGGATAAGAGAAAATGCCTCCTCTGGAATCTACTTGCTGCACTAACTGCCAGAGACTTTTACAAAGGATTGCAGTTCTTGAAACAAAGTTACTTATGGGACCTCCAAACCAGACAGAACACACAACAGAGCTTCACCATGGGCGCCCTCAGCATACAGCCGGTGAGTCCCATGAATCTAGTGCTCCAATACAGGCCATACTGAGTGTAGAGAAACAAGCCGATCGACTTACAAATCGATGGCACAAACAGGGAGCGAGACCCAAAGGCACTCGAGACATCAGATTGTCACGAGCATCACACATTGCCGCAGTAGCATCCTCTACCCCAGATACGGCTCTGACAAGGATTGCAAACACTGGTCTCCTACCACCGCCTATACATCTTGAGAACAGATTTGCAGTATTAATGAATGAGGAATCCCTGAATGTGATGAATGTGATCGAACACAGACTGAATCAGCCAGTAGCTAACACTGCTAACAGGCGCTCAAGGTCGAGCAGACAGCGGCACTCAGCTCAGAGCGCAGCCGAGCCCAGGACTCTGATAGTGGGTGACTCCATAATCAGAAACATTAGTAGCAGGGACACAACTACATGCTGCCTTCCACAAGCAACAACTTCTGATGTAAACAGGGAACTTCAGAACATTCTGATGAAACATAAGACTGCAAATCGACTCATTGTTCATGTGGGGAAGAATGATATTCATAAAGGGCAGTCAGAACTCCTTAAGAAGGATTTCAATGAACTTTTTGAAACATTTAAAAGACTGAAAGTTCAGACATTCATCAGTGGACCACTCCCAGCAAGAGGAACAAACAGGTTTTCACGGTTGCTTGGGCTTAACACATGGCTGCAAAAAACCTGCAATATAAAAGGACTGAACTTCATTGACAACTTCAATCTTTTCTGGAATCAGAGGCAACTGTTTCAACAGGATGGGCTCCACCCAAACAAACTTGGTACAAGAGTGCTAAAGGACAATATCTTCTTTTCAATCCATCATCCTTCTGCAGTATGTGCCAATCCACTCAACCTGAATGGCACACACACACCTGGACACAGTATTAATGACCACAGGACTTCACTTCTGCACCTGAATGGACATGCGGCTGACACATCACACAAGGACAATGATAACACCACTCAGCCACAACAACCTCTGCTGACGGACACAATCTCAGCTGAGTCCTGCCCACAGAGCTCACCACAGACAGACTGTGACATACTAGAACTGCTAGAAGATTCAGCACCCAAGGACGACTTTCTGGAAAACAGCCAGGAAATCCAGGACAGCATATTACAGCCTCCGATAACACCAGAGCAAGACACGTTGTCCCTCTCTCCAGCATCTCCACTTCTGTGCTTCTCGGAGAAAATGGAACAACTGGTGTATGCTGGAACCAGACTATCCCACTCTTTTGCAAGCCCCCAGATGTCAACCAAAAAACGGCAGGCCCCACAACCACCAAAGCCTGCGGGCCCAGCTCGCCCTCCCCCTCCTCCTGTGAGAGCTCTTCGGCCTCTGCCACAGCGCCAGGGCTCACACCCTCCTCCAGCAGCTCGCGGTGAACCAAAAACAACTGATACCAGCTCTCAGTGATATGTGTCGGGTCCCCGCTATGATAACAGTAACTTTCTTAAATGTTTACAAAACAAGCGGGAACCCAGTGTGCCTGAATCTTTCCCTATTGCTGTTCAACTACATGATAGAAAATCTAAGGCCTTCAAAAGCCGTACAGCAAACCCATCTAATCTGGTGCCTATTACACGCCAAACTAAGATCGCTGTGGGGACAAAAAGTAAGACCGTTAAGTTAGCACTTTTAAACATCCGCTCACTTAAAAATAAATCACTTCTAGTCAACGACTTAATAACCACATACAACCTGGACTTTATGCTTCTAAATGAAACTTGGCTAGAAGACAGCTGCAGTGCAACAGTCCTCAATGAAACATCCCCTCCTAACTTTACTTTTATGAGTGCTTGCAGAGCGGGTAAGAGAGGCGGGGCTTAGCTGCTCTTTTTAAAGATGTCTATCAATGTAAGCAAAAATCACTTGGGAATTACCCATCTTTTGAATATCTGGGTATTGTGTTAAAAGGTGCTCCACGTATTTTACTTATCATTGTTTACAGGCCTCCAAAATACTCTCCAGCCTTTGCTGAGGACTTTACAGAACTGTTATCAACAATTTCCTCTGAGTTTAACTGTTTTGCCATTGCTGGAGATTTTAACATTCACATAGATAATGCAGAAACCAATATGGCAAAAGAAATCAAAACTGTTTTAAAAACTTTTGATCTGACACAGCATGTAAATGGACCCACACATAATCGTGGACACACTCTAGATCTACTTATCAGTACGGTCTAAACCTCTCATCGATTGTTATTAAGGATGTAGCACTGTCTGATCATTTCTGTATTTTCTTTGATATTTTGATCTCTCCTGCCATTGAAGCTAGATCTGTGTCTGTCAAGAAGAGATGCTTAAATGAGAACAGTAGTGTGCTATTTATGAAGGCTATATCATTAAAACCAAGCATATCTGCTGACTCTGTTGATTTTCTCCTTGAATCTTTTAACTCAAAAATTAAAAGTGTAATTGATGATATTGCTCCTGCGAAAGTCAGGAAGAATAGTGGTAGACAAAAAGCACCTTGGAGAAACTCAACAGCAGTGCAAAATATGAAAAGACAATGCAGAAGAGCAGAGCGCATGTGGCGGAAGACAAAACTTGTAGTCCATTATAACATCTACAAAGACAGCATCCATGCTTTTAATATGGAACTAGGCAAAGCTAGACAGACTTTCTTCTCAAATATTATAAACAGCAACTTAAACAACACACGCACTCTTTTTGCTACTGTAGAGAGACTGACAAACCCCCCAAGCCAGATTCCCAGTGAAATGCTCTCAGACAGCAAGTGCAGTGAGTTTGCTTCTTTCTTCTCTGAGAAAATCAATAATATCAGAAAGGTGATCAGCTCATCCTTGAGTTGCGCTGGGGTCAAACAGATCCGACCACTACCTGAGAAAGTAGTTACTATGTCTGTTTTCGAAGAAATTGATGGCAAAATTTTGGAAGAAACCGTACAGCACCTTAACACATCAACCTGCGCCCTTGACGCACTTCCCACATCTTTTTTCAAAAGTGTGTTAAACAGTTTAGAAGCAGATCTCCTAGAAGTGGTAAATGCCTCACTTCTCTCTGGGAGTTTTCCAAACTCCCTAAAAACTGCAGTTGTCAAGCCCCTCCTGAAAAAGAGCAATCTAGATAAGACCATATTAAGCAATTATAGACCGATCTCAAATCTTCCCTTCATAGGCAAGATCATTGAAAAAGTTGTCTTCAATCAGCTGAACAAATTCTTAAGCTTGAATGGTTACTTTGACAATTTTCAATCTGGTTTCCGATCGCATCACAGTACAGAGACAGCGCTCATAAAGATAATAAATGATATTCGCTTAAATACTGATACAGGCAAATTATCAGTGCTGGTACTACTCGACCTCAGTGCTGCATTTGACACTGTCGATCACAACATACTTATTGACAGGCTTGAAAACTGGGTGGGGCTTTCTGGGATAGTCCTAAAATGGTTCAGGTCATACTTAGAAGGAGAGGTTATTATGTGAGTATAGGAGACCATAAGTCCCATTGGACATCCATGACATGCGGAGTCCCCCAAGGCTCAATTCTTGCACCACTTCTATTCAACCTGTATATGCTCCCAATGAGCCAAATAATGAGAAAGAACCGAATCTCTTACCACAGCTATGCAGACGACACACAGCTCTACTTAGCCCTATCGCCTAACGATTACAGCCCCATTGACTCCCTGTGCCAATGCATTGATGAAGTAAATGGTTGGATGTGCCAAAACTATCTTCAGTTAAACAAAGACAAAACTGAAGTCATTGCGTTTGGAAACAAAGATGAAGTTCTCAAGGTGAATGCATACCTTCACTCTAGAGGTCTAACAACTAAAAATCAAGTCAGGAATCTTGGTGTGTCTCTAGAGTCAGACCTTAGTTTCAGTAGTCATGTCAAAGCAATAACTAAATCAGCATACTATCATCTGAAAAATATTGCAAGAATTAGATGCTTTGTTTCCAGTCAAGACTTAGAGAAACTTGTGCATGCTTTCATCACCAGCAGGGTGGATTACTGTAATGGACTCCTCACTGGCCTTCCTAAAAAGACCATAAGACAGTTGCAGCTCATACAGAACGCTGCTGCCAGGATTCTGAGCAGAACCAGAAAATATGAACATATCACACCAGTCCTCAGGTCTTTACACTGGCTCCCAGTTACATTTAGGATTGATTTTAAAGTATTATTACTGGTATATAAATCATTCAATGGGCTAGGACCTCAATATATTGCAGATATGCTCACTGAATATAAACCCAACAGATCACTCAGATCATTAGGATCACATCAGTTAGAAATACCAAGGGTTCACTCTAAGCAAGGAGAGTCTGCTTTTAGCTACTATGCCAGCCGCAGCTGGAACCAGCTTCCAGAAGAGATCAGATGTGCTCCTACAGTAGTCACATTCAAATCCAGACTCAAAACACTTCTGTTTAGCCATGCATTTACTGAATGAGCACTGTGCCACTGTTCGTCCGACTGTTTTTACTGTACTTTATTTTATTTCTTATTCTAAAATGTTTTAATTATTCTTATTTGTTTTGATTATTTTATTTTCTCCTATGTAAAGCACTTTGAATTACCATTGTGTATGAAATGTGCTATATAAATAAACTTGCCTTGCCTTGCCTTGCCTTGCCTAAATAATCTATCTTTCTTTCATACTAACTAATCTGTCTTTCTTTCTAACTAATCTATCTTTCTTTCTTTCTAACTAATCTCTTTCTTTCTTACTAATCTATCTTTCTTTCTAACTAATCTATCTATCTTTCTTTCTAACTAATCTATTTTTCTTTCTTTCTAACTAATCTTTCTTTCTAACTAATCTATCTTTCTTTCTCTTATCTTCTTTCTATCTTTCTCTTTTAACTATTTCTTATCTAAAATCTATCTTCTCTTTCTTTCTTACTAACTTAATTTTTTTCTTTCTTTCTAACTAATCTTCTTTCTTTCTACTATCTATCTATCTTTTCTTTTTTCTTATCTAATCTTCTTTCTTTCTTTCTAACTATCTTTCTTTTTTCTAACTAATCATCTCTTTCTTTATTAACTAATCTATCTCTTTCTTCTAATAATCTATCTTTCTTTCAACTAATCTATCTTTCTTTCTTTTAACTAAACTTTCTTTCTAACTAATAACTCTTCTAATAACCTTTCTTTCTACTATCTTTTCTTTCTTTAACTAATCTTCTTTCTTTTCACTTCTTCTTTCTTTCTTCTAACTAATCTTCTTCTTATTCTTTCTTTCTAACTAATCTTCTTCTTTCTTTCTAACTAATCTTCTTCTTTTCATTTCTTCATATCATCTTTCTTCTAATACTTTTTCTTCTCTTCAATCTCTTTTTTTTCTAACAATCATCTATCTTCTTTCTAACTAATCTATTTTTCCTTTCTAACTAATCTCTTTCTTCTAACTAATCTATCTATTCTTCTTTCTTCTTTCTAACAATCTATCTTTCTTCTAACTAACTATCTCTTTCTCTAATCTTCTTTCTTCTACAATCTACTACTTTCTTTAACTAATCTACTTCTTTTTTTCTAACTAATCTATCTTCTTCTTCTAACTACTATCTTCTTCTTTCTTCTTCTTCTAACTATCTCTTTCTTTCTAACTATCTTCTATCTTTCTTCTAACTAATCTATTCTTTCTTTCTACAACTACTCTTCTCTTCTCTTTCTAACTATCTATCTTCTAATTCTCTCTTTCCTTCTTTCTTCTTCACTAATATTTCTTTCTAACTATCTATCTTCTTCTTTCTAACTAATCATCTTTCTTTCTTTCTAAATAATCATCTTTTTTTTCTAATAATCTTCTTTCTTTCTAACAATCTATTATCTTTCTTTCTAACTACTCTTTCCTACTACTATCTTCTTCTCTTCTTTCTATATCACAACTATCTACTTTCTTTTCTCATCTCTCTTTCTTTCTAACTAATCTTCTTCTTCAAATACTATCATTTTCTCTAACTATCTATTCTTTCTCTTCTTTCTAACTATTCTTTATTTTCTAACAATCTCTCTTTCTTCTTCTAATAATTTTTCTTCTAACAATCTACTTCTCACAACACTACTCTTTCTTTCAACAATCTATCTTCTTTCTAAAACATCTCCTTTTCTTTCTTTCAATAATCTATTCTTTCATTTAACTAATCCTCTCTAACATCTATCTTCTTTTCTACTCTTCTTCTTTCTAACAATCTTCTTTCTTTCTTCTTCTTCACTAATTTCTTTCTTCTAACAATCCTTTTTCTTCTACTAATCTTTCTTTCTTCTTTTTTCTAACTAATCTCTTTCTTCTTCTAACTAACTATCTCTTCTTTCTTCTAACATTATCTTCTTCTTTCTTTCTTTCAACTATCTCTTATTTTCTAACTAATCTATCTATCTTCTTCTTCTAACTAACTATTTTCTTCCTTTCTAACAATCTCTTCTTCAACTAATATCTCTTCTTCTTTCTAACAATCTTCTTCTTCTAACTATCTACTTTCTTCTACTATCTCTTCTTCTTCAAATTTTCTTCTTCTAACTAATCTTCTTTCTTCTACTATTACTTTCTTTCTTCTTTACTATTCTCTCTCTACATCTTTTCTTCTTCTAATATCTTCTTTTCTAATATATCTTTCTTTTAACAATACTCTTTCTTCTTTTCTTCTTCTAATTCTCTTCTTCTTTCTTCTTCTAACTAATCTCTTTCTTTCTAACTAACATCTTCTTTCTAACTAATCTTTTCTTTCTCTCTCTTTCTTCTAACTATCTTTTTTTCTTACTATTCTTTCTTTCTAACTATCTCTTTCTTTCTTTCTACTATTCTCTTATTTTTTTTACTATCTTCTTCTTCTAATAATTTTTCTCTTCTAACTATCTATCTTTCTTCTAACTAATCTATCTTCTTTCTTCTTTTCTAACAATCATCTTTCTTTAACTAATCTATCTTTCTTCTTACACCTTCTTTTCTAACTATCTTTCTTCTTCTAACAATCTATCTTCTTCTTCTAACTTCTTTCTTTCTTTCTCTTTCTCTTTTTTTTCTTCTTCTTTCTAACTAATCATTTTCTCTTCTAACTTCTATTTCTTTCTACAACTATCTTCCTTTCTTTCTAACATCTATCTTTCTTTCTTATCTTCTTTTCTACTAATCTTCTTCTCTACTATCATCTTTCTTTTAATACACTCTTTTTTAATATTTTCTTTCTACTACTATCTTTCTTCTCTACTTATCTTTCTTCTTTCTATACTTTCTTTTAACTACCTTCTCTAACTATCATTCTTTTTAAATCTATCCTTTCAACTAACTCTCTTCTTCTTTTCTTTCCTTTCTAACTAATCTATCTTTCTTCTAACTAATCTATCTATCTTTCTTTCTTTCTTTCTAACGAATCTATCTTTCTTTCTAACTAATCTATCTTTCTTTCTAACTAATCTATCTTTCTTTCTTTCTAAATAATCTATCTTTCTTCATTTCAACTAATCTCTTTCTTTCTAACTAATCTATCTATCTTTCTTTCTAACAATCTATCCTTTCTTTCTAACTAATCTATCTTTCTTTCTTTCCTTCTTTCTAACTAATCTATCTTTCATTCTAACTAATCTCTTTCTTTCTTTCTAACTAATCTTTCTTTCTTTCTTTCTTTCTTTCTAACTAATCTCTTTCTTTCTTTCTAACTAATCTATCTATCTATCTATCTTCTTTCTAACTTATCTATCTTTCTTTCTTTCTTTCTAACTATTCTCTTTATTTTTTCTAACTAATCTATCTATCTTTCTTTCTTTCTAACTAATCTATTTTCTTCCTTTCTAACTAATCTATCTTTCTTTCTAACTAATCTATCTATCTTTCTTTCTTTCTTTCTAACGAATCTATCTTTCTTTCTAACTAATCTATCTTTCTTTCTTACTAATCTCTTTCTTTCATTCTAACTAATCTATCTATCTTTCTTTCTAACTAATCTATCTATCTATCTTTCTTTCTAACTAATCTATCTTTCTTTTCTTTCTAACTAATCTATCTTTCTTTCTCTTTCTTTCTTACTAATCTCTTACTTTCTCTCTTTCTAACTAATCTATCTATCTTTCTTTCTTTCTAACTAATCTGTCTTTCTTTCTAACTAATCTATCTATCTTTCTTTCTAACTAATCTATCCTTTCTTTCTAACTAATCTATCTTTCTTTCTTTACTTCTTTCTAACTAATCTATCTTTCATTCTAACTAATCTATCTTTCTTTCTTTCTAACTAATCTTTCTTTCTTTCTTTCTTTCTTTCTTTCTAACTAATCTTTCTTTCTTTCTTTCTTTCTAACTAATCTCTTTCTTTCTTTCTAACTAATCATCATCTATCTATCTTCTTTCTTTCTTTCTTTCTTTCTAACTAATCTCTTTTTCTAACTAATCTTTCTTTCTTTCTTTCTAACTAATCTCTTTCTTTCTTTCTAACTAATCTATCTATCTATATATCTTTTCTTTCTTTCTTTCTTTCTAACTAATCTCTTTCTTTCCTTCTAACTAATCTATCTATCTATCTATCTTTTCTTTCTAACTAATCTATCTTTCTTTCTTTCTTTCTAACTATTCTCTTTATTTTTTCTAACTAATCTATCTATCTTTCTTTCTTTCTAACTAATCTATTTTTCTTCCTTTCTAACTAATCTATCTTTCTTTCTTTCTTTCTTTCTAACGAATCTATCTTTCTTTCTAACTAATTTATCTTTCTAATATATCTATCTTTCTACCTAATCTTTCCTTTCTTTCTAACCAATCGTTTTCTTTTTTTAGAACTATTCTTTCTTTCTAACTAATTCATCTATCAAACTTCAAACTATAAACTTCTTCAAACTCTCTGGTCCGGCTTTCTCAAGCCAACTTAAAGTTTGTCTCATCAAACTTTTTTTCTAGTTGATATATTAAACTTTTGTCGTATCAGGTCAGCAAAACTCCAAACACCTCTTCCTTTTTTAAGAATGACTTAAGTGACGTTCTCTTAACTCCAAGTCCTCCAGAGTCACGGCCAAAGCCGATTCGAAAGATAGCTGCATCTTCATTGTTTTCAAGTAGCAGGGAAATCACCGATGGAAATCACGCGGAACGTCATGAACTGTGCCGTCATTGTGTTAAGCCCGCCCGCCGCGCTGCCGCTTGAATGAGGAGCTCGTACAGTGATCTGTCACGCCACATTAAAGAGCGGCAAAACGCCATTTATTGTTTGAATTTCGTGATCAAATAGTCAGTATTTGAAAGATTACACCTTGCTTATTATCGAAAGTAACAACACGGAGCTTGCTATTTGGTGTTAATTGTGGTGGTTAGGCTACAACACTGAATTCGTTGTGTACACAAGACATCACGTCCAAAGAGTCGGGCTGGGCGGGGCCGGGGTAGCAGGGGGCGGGTGTGACGCCATGAGAGTATCGCGATTCGAATCGTGGGTTCGGTATCGCGGTTTTTTCGGTTCGGTTCAAATATCGTTACACCCCTAGTACATGCAAACATAAATAAAAGGGGGAGTGATAGAATGAAATAGGCTACGTGCACAAGCGTAATTTCGAACTTCCGCTATTGTCAGAAGCCGGCATATCAGTTTCCGGTTTACGGCTGTTCATCCGCATCCGCTATAAACAAACAAGATGAGTGCTGCTGTTGTACGAAAAAAAGAGTTCTTAAACACATCTAAGTTTCTAAGAACTGTAGGTGGATCTATCATCTAACGCCCGTTTCACACATACCCCGTTTGCAGTGCGTGTTGCGGTGCAGGAGCAACGCGCGCTATAGTGCTTTCACAGATGATGCGTTTGCAGTGAATAACTGATCCGCGGCTGCACAACAAACACATATATACTTACTATTTTTTTGCGCGTCGCCCAGAATGTCTATTTTGTGCAGCCACTGCACGAAGGTTGGTGAATTTCGGGAAGCGGTGGAAGCTCAAATGGCTGTTAGCGACTTGAAGCAGAGCAAAGTGTCACACAGCAGTGTTCCTAACGCAGGTTAGGGCTTTCACTTTTCACACCGTTCCAGATGCGGCACGTAGCTATAACAGCAGTGCAGCGATCGTTTCTGCACGAATCTATTTCTGCTGTGCTGCTGACACCGCATGTTTCGTGGTCAAAATGCACAAAGATTGACCTGCAAATGTAGTAATTTCACCATAAATGCGTTTCATTAAATAAAATATAGTAATCTCATCATAAATGCATTTAATATACCGGTACTACTATTTTTCACAGTCATCTGAAGACTGTGAAGACCGGGGTAAATCAAGGAAAACTACAATAAGGCGACATAATGAACAACACTCGTCTCATTCGTGGAGGTGGAAATCAAGTTTGTTGCATGCAAGATCTATAGGCTATTAAAATTTAAATGCAAAAGAAAAGGCATGCGAGTCGGCTGTTTTTGCCAATTTTAAGTTTTAATTTAAAATATTTGCGATTTTAATATAGTAAATATTTGACCACTTGCTTGAGCAACTTAAAGGTGCAGTGTGTAGCTTTTTGGCGACATCTAGCGGTTCGTTTGCGAGTTTACACTAAGGGCTTAGCCCACTGCTCACTAGGGATGCAACGATACTGCTTTTTCAAAACCGATCCGATCCGATACTAAAATTCTGAGTATCGGCCGATACCGATACCAATCCGATACCAGTGCAGTTTTTTTTTTTAAATCAAGTAGAATTTCTATAACTCTGTGTGTTAAACTTATAATCACTATTTTGTGTGTTAAACACAATCTACTTAATACAGACAACTTCATTATAAAGAAAAACAACAAATAAAAAAAATACATGATGATAATCTATGGCAAAAATCTATTATAACTAGATTAGTGGATAATTCAGAAGTAAAATTTAGTCTAGAAAAATCACGAGTGCACAATAATTGTATAAAATCTGAACATTTAGTGAAAAAAACATTTAGTGGGTAACAAATAAGAGACAATAAGTGTAACACTAAATCTGGTAAAACGTTACACATTGCTCTTTGTATTGTTGTAAAATACATTCATGAAAAACAAGATAACAAAAATCAAAAAGATAAATGATTAGGCTACTATAAAATTGAGACATGTTTTAAATGTATAGCACAGCTGTTTAATGAGGCAGCAACATATGATAGATAGGACAGAACAAGAAAGGCTATTAATAATCTTTCATTGCGCAAAAGTATTATCATATGATTATGAAAGGCTCCAATGCAATGCGGCACACAGCGCTTATGCGCATCCCGAGCGCAGAATGATGAGCTTATGCGCATCCCGAGCGCAGAATGATGAACTTATGCGCCTCCCGAGCGCAGAATGATGAGCTTATGCGCATCCCGAGCGCAGAATGATGAGTTTATGCGCATCCCGAGCGCAGAATGATGAGCTTATGCGCATCCCGAGCGCAGAATGATGAACTTATGCGCATCCCGAGCGCAGAATGATGAGCTTATGCGCATCCCGAGCGCAGAATGATGAGCTTATGCGCATCCCGAGCGCAGAATGATGAGCTTATGCGCATCCCGAGCGCAGAATGATGAGCTTATGCGCATCCCGAGCGCAGAATGATGAGCTTATGCGCATCCCGAGCGCAGAATGATGAGCTTATGCGCATCCCGAGCGCAGAATGATGCGCTTGAAGCAACACAGAGTCACAGCGCGCAGCGCGTCGAGTCCACTCCGCATTGAAAAGTTCAAATCACAAAGGAAATACATATTGATGCGTATGTAGGCCTATACAGTATCTATCTATGCAATAGTTTATTGAGCCTTTTATTTTAACAGTTTTAAATTTGAGTTACTGTGTCCGTGAAGAACAATTATAGTGCTCTGACTCTACTCTATGTGATGTGATCTAACAGACACCCCGTAAAAAAGTAACATGATTTAGTTACAGCAATAATGTCCAGCAATATAAAGTTGTTTTATGTGAAACCATAGTTTCATAGTGTTGACTGTCGTACCCGAACGCGACGCGCTGTTTGATTGAATGGAGTATGACTGACAGCCGCAGCTGAGGGAAAATGTTTACGTGATCTTGAATTTTTATCTTGAATGACTTAAATATTCATTTATATCTCACATTATACTTAAATAATGGCTTCAGGACACTTATAAGATAGTGCACAAACACTTTATGGTGCTTTATAATGGTTTTGTGCCTTTTGTGGGGCTTAACAATAACACAATAGTATACGCACAATATCGAATTTGGATCGGCCTCGTCTAACCGATACCCGATCCGGCAAAAATGGCAGTATCGGAGCCGATACCGATACTGAGTATCGGATCGGTGCATCCCTACTGCTCACCCCTCCCTTTCGAAGAAGCTACGGTGGCTAAAACGGGACAAACATCGTCGTAGTGAGCCAGAGTAAAACAAGCCACAGATAACATGGAGTACCACAGTCCATTATAAACCACATCATGGATAAAGTTTACAAAGCCATAGTCAGGTGAGGACCAAGGGTCTTAATACATAATATAATAATATTGGTCTGAGCTGTCGACACGACAGATCTCGTCACAGTTGTTGTAAATAATAGTAATAAGCTGATTGTCTCACGAACGTAACCAGCACATTCTCCCCACATAGCAAACCCATAATACAGCGAGGGAGTAGAACCACATGAAACTATGCAACTATAGATTTTTTCTAACAGGGTAGTAAAAGTTTAGCTGGCTAATATGCAGTGTTACTGTTAGTGTGGCTGAGCTGGTTAAAGCCTTGTTTATACTGGACGCGTCCGCATGAGTCCAAAGGTGCGTGCGGCAAAAATGACGTGATTGTAATAACAGCATGCGTGCCTCCGCATCCCAATAGACACCACTTATTACACACAATAGCCTTTTTTCTCTGATTTCGGAAACTCGATCGACTTAAAATGCTTCCAAGATCGACGGGTTGGTGATTCCTGTAACTGTTTTACGGTCAATGACAAGAGTTGCCTACTAATCAGCTGTCTCACGAACGTAACCAGCACATTTATTCCCCACATAGCAAAGCCATAACACAGCGAGGGTGAAGCATTAAGTTACATGAAACAACCCAACTACATATTTACACCACTGACAAGGGAAAACACTCACGGTGTGTATGACTAGCTTCTTCTAGCTTTCTGCGGCTTCTCTTTCAAGGTAGTGAGGAAACGCGCTCTGTAGCGCTGTCTGTTCGCTGTCGGCTACGGTAGAAATATGACGTCATAATATGGCGGCCTTCATAGAAGGGGATTCCCGCGCTTATGTAGATATAAATGCCTAATTCTAAGGTAATAAAAACATTACGGTTTATTAAGTAAGTTCTTTATACACAACTGAACACATAGTTATGGATGTCATATTGCATTTCTGTTAATAAATAGTCAAAAATGTTACACACTGCACCTTTAAGTAATGCATGGAATAATAGTCCTAACTTACGTTGTTTAAATTGTAGAGGTCGACCGATAGTGGATTTTACCGATAACGATATTTAGGTTTGACCGTACATGCCGATAACCGATAATTCAACCGATATTTTTTTAAATGGATGCTGGATTAAAAACAAACATAATACTCACAATAACAGCACTGAACTGAATGTGCTAAATTAAATAAATATATAAATATTAATATGTAAAAACTTTAAAAATATATTTATTAAAATATAAAAATACTATACAGAAAATAATTTAAACATTAAAATATTACAGGTTTCAGAGCTATAACCTAGAAACATACGTACATTTCATAGGTAACACATTGCAAGTCCCATTTGTAAACAAGGATGTATTCGCTAGCTTTCATGAACTATGCACTATGCAATATACGTTTTTACTGCATGTATTAATATGAGCAATACTATTGTACCTTTATCATTCATGTTAGTTCATAGTACATTAAGGTAATAACAAATAAAAATATAGCTGCGAGCAGCGATTACGGGCCCAAGCCGGTGGCACCGCAACCCTGGTGCACCAGGGTGGCGGTACCGCCGGCTTTGGCCCAGGGTACCCGCGGGTCTTAAAAGCCTTGAAAAAGTCTTGAATTTGGTCATCTTAAATTAAGGCCTTAAAAGCCTTGAATTTAGTATACAAAGTCTTGGATTTCGTTACAAAGGTCTTATATTTTTTTTTGCCTTTGCTAGGATTAAGTTCATACCGTAACAAAATTAACTGTTACTAATGTAGGCTAATTCAAAATATATGCACGCAGCATTGAGTCAAAGAACGTATACTCTTTGGTTGAGTGCACCTCGCGCTCCACGTCATAGCAGAAAAAGCGATCGCGTGCGCACCCGTTACTATGGTTACTAGGCAAGTGAGGTACAGAACAAGATAGTACCTAGCCTAGTTTAATCCGCTGTAGCCACAAATGACAAAATTTAAACCCCAAATAAGAGCTTTTCTGTTAAAAGAACATATTTTCTACCCGGTCTTTTCAATAGTATCTGGCAACCATGCGCGCGCTCTCTCTCTCTACACTGCTGAAGAAGCGCGGATGATCTGAAAACACAGACAAGCTGAAGTTCAGCGATCTTTAAGATTGTCTACTTAAATTAAAGTGTCATTCAGTTGGTCTGTGTTCTGTCGCGAGCCGCTTACGCTGTTTGTGCGACTAAATCTGCGATCAAAATGCAGGCTGATATCCAGCAGTGTTCATACGAGCAAGAATACAATGTTTCCCGATTATCCACACGATTTCAAATGTGACATTGATTTTATACAACAGTAAAAAAGAAAAGAAAAAGGGTAACATTAAATCATGTACTACATTTAAAACAGCATTATCAGGCTTGCTCTATAACGAAATATGTGGCTTTGAACGAATCGTGAGATTCAATGAATGAATTACTCTGACTCACTTATAAAGATAGTGAGTTACCGCCACCTACTGGCGATTTTAATGTTTTTTAACATTGCCAATTTAATGAACATTGTTTTATTTAAAGCATTTTTTTAAAGTTATTACAAAGGTAAAAAATGAAATGGAAAAATTTATTTAAGTGGGCAAATCTTACCCTTAATGGAAAAGGTGTGAGTGCAGTCTAAGTGGAAGAGAGGGGGTCCAGGGGGTACAGCACTCTAAAACACTGGAGAACCACTGAACTTAGGAAAAGGGATAATTATGTAGAACTGCACAAATGCTATACTGCTTAAGAGTGCTCTGTCAATAATTTCTCATAAGCTTAATTGAATTGGCCTAGAGAGAATAATTATGACATTTTCTGATGTGCAAAAATGCAAAGACTTTTCGTCAACTACAACTATAAAAAAAGGATGACTCAAATGTGATTAAGACCAATAAGCATTTTCGTCTGAAGACTAAATCAAAAATGGCTGCCAAAATTAACACTGGCCTACATACACGTGCGCGCTACAATGCTGTTGCGTATGTTTTAAATATTAAGTAAATTTAATACATAATTTAATATAATTTAAGTAAAATGTTTTATTTAATTCAAGTAGCCTCCTTGTACATAATTATTTTCTAGGGTTTAAAATGTATGCAGATTTGACATTTTCCCCTCATACTTCTGTCGGAATGGGTACGAAGTTGGCATTGAATTTCACTTGAAATGGTATTAAAAAGGTCTTAAAAAGCCTTGAATTTAAGTTGGAGGATCCTGGGGGTACCCTGTGGCCCTTCATCGCTGCTCGCAGCTATATTTATATTTATATATATATATATATATATATATATATATATATATATATATATATATTATATATATATATATTATATATATATATATATATATATATATATATATATATATATATATATATATATATTATATTATATATATATATATATATATATAAAGCCAGTGGCATCGCCACCCTGGTGCCTTTAGGGTTATTGTGCACGACGTGACACAAAATATCTGCTCGCTATCTGCCGAACGGCTCTGGTAGTCCCGCTTCAGCACTGATGATGTTGTAGAAATAGTGTGCTCTGGTTGGTCTGGATTATTCGGGATTTTTTATTTTATACAGAAATAAGTTATTTATAATTCAGATGAGAATAAAGTTAGTGTTGATTAAAATGAAGGAAAACAAATATATTGATCTGAAATATAGCACATTCATTTTACATTTATTTAGGTTCAATTACCAAACATACAATCTTAATTTAATTTAAAGCAAACAATACATTTGAAATACATGGGTTGTATGCACATTTTTTTTTTATAAAAAATATATATATATCCAAAAAGACAAGGCTTAAAAACTCTTGTCACTGTAACAGACACAATCTCTCTCTCACACACACACACACACACACACACACACACACACACACACACACACACACACACACACACACACACACACACACACACACGTCAAGTCACATTTTAGATGCAATATTGAATAAGCAGAAAAATCGGATTTTCTGCTCTGAAAATATGAATAAGCATACAAATTGAATAAGCACTTTGAATATTCTAAACAGAATAAGCATTAGTCGCTAATGAATAAGTACTAGTACTTAATGGAATAGATACTAATATCTAAAAAATAAGTACTAGTAGCATGAAAATAGAGACTAGTATGTTAAAATGATTAAATTTAAAACGGCTTGCCATATTGGCTCAGAGAGAGAGAGAGAGAAAATGACATTTTAGATAATAGCACCTATTAATAGATACTAGTATTTATTCAATAAATACTAGTTCTAAGTCATTACATACTAGTACCTATTAAATAGATACCAGTACTTATTCATTAGCTACTAATACGTATTCAAAAGAATATCTAAAGAATAAGCACTACTATCTAAAGAATAGGCACTAGTACTAAAGAATAAGCACTAGTCGCTAATGAATAAGTACTATTACTTAATGGAATAGATACTAGTATCTAAAAAATAAGTACTAGTAGCATGAAAAAAGAGACTACTAGGTTAAAATGATTAAATGTTAAAACGGCTTGCCATATTGACTCAGAGCATCAAAAGCATCAAACAAGAATATTAAAGTTTGATGCGTTGCCACAGCAACAGTTTCAAAGATATCAAGAATCCCTTCACAGGTCTTCATCTGCAGTGTATTTACATTATACAGATGAAGTTTGAAGCAAATCGGGTAAAAATAAGAGGGTGATTTAAAAGCATTTTGAAAGTGACACACTTCCTGCTGCCAGTTGGTGGCGCTATAACTTTGACTCACAATAGTCACATCCATGTGATCGGACTCTTACAGCGAACACACTGCTGAAGTTTCATCAAGATCAGTTAATGTATGCAGAAGTTATAACACACTTCCTGTTTCCATTATTCGCCATAAATTCGTTTCCTCGCCACGGCCAAACCGTTCGAGATATCAAAAGTCCCCTGGCAATTTTTCATCCTCAATGTCTTGACTTCATGCTGACTGAGTTTCGTGGCGATTGGTTGAATTCTCTAGGAGTAGTATATCGAATTCCAGGGGCATACGCTTTCAAACAAACCATAATAGCCGACTTCCTGTTGGGCTGGGGTAAAAAGTAAAAGTACAAAGGATATATGAATCGATGAGATCTATATGTGTACCAAGTTTCATATTATTACATGCAAGCGTGTTTGATTTATGGACCAAGTTTTTGGACCCCGTTCCAGGGGGCGCTGTCGAGCCCCCCTGCCACGCCCGGGTACCAGCTTCAGCCCGGCCCTGATGGCCGCGGTTTCTGACCCGTGTGCAAAGTTTCAAGAGTTTTTGAGCATGTTAAGGGCCCCAAAAGTGCGCTAAGAATCTCAAAAGTATCCAAAAAGAATATTAAAGTTTGATGCGTTGTCACGGCAACAGCATCTAAGATATCAACAATCCTTTCACAGGTCTACATCTGGCTTGTGTCTACATTATACACATCAAGTTTGAAGCAAATAGGGTAAAGCGTGTTGGATATATGGACCAAATTGTCGGACCCGTTCAAGGGGGCGCTGTCGAGCCCCCCTGCCACGCCCGGGTACCAGCTTCAGCCTGGCCCTGATGGCCGCGGGTTTTGTCCTGTGTGCAAAGTTTCAAGAGTTTTCGAGCACGTTAAGAACCCCAAAAGTGCCCGAAAGCATAAAAAAGCATGAAAAAGCTTAAAAAAAGGAATATTAATGTTTGATGCATTGCCATGGCAACAGTGTCTAAGATATCAATAATCCTTTCACAGGTCTACATCTGGCATGTGTCTACATTATGCACATGAAGTTTGAAGCAAATCGGGTAAAAATAAGAGGGTGATTTAAAAGCATTTTGGAAGTGACACACTTCCTGCTGCCAGTTGGTGGCGCTATAACTTTGACTCACAATAGTCGCATCCATGTGATCGGGCTCTTACAACGAACACACTGCTGAAGTTTCATCAAGATTAGTTAATGTATGCAGTAGTTATAACACACTTCCTGTTTCACGTTTCTCGCCATAATTTCGTTTCCTCGCCACGGCCAAACCGTTCGAGATATCAAAAATCCCCTGGCAATTTTTCATCCTCAGTGTCTTGACTTCATGCACACCGAGTTTCGTGCCGTGTGTTTGAATTCCCTAGGAGGAGTGTTTCACATTCCATTGCATGCGTTTTCCAAACAACCCTTAATAGCCGACTTTCTGTTGGGCTGGGGTAAAAAGTTAGAGTGCGAAGTATATATGAAACGATGAGATCTACATGTGTACCGAGTTTCATATTATTACATGCAAGCGTGTTTGATTTATGGACCATGTTTTCGGACCCCGTTCCAGGGGGCGCTGTCGAGCCCCCTGCCACGCCCGGGTACCATCTTCAGCCCGGCCCTGATGGCCGCGGGTTCTGACATGTGTGCAAAGTTTCAGGAGTTTTTGAGCATGTTAAGGCCTCCAAAAGTGTCCAAAAGGTAGAAGAAAAATAATAATAATAATAATAATAATAATAATAATAATAATAAATAATCCTTAGGAAAACAATAGGGCCTTCGCCCTTAGGGCTTGGGCCCTAATAAATAATCCTTAGGAAAACAATAGGGCCTTCGCCCTTAGGGCTTGGGCCCTAATAAGAATTAAAACTCCATTTCAAATGCATTAGTAAATGTTGAATAAACTAACAATGAATAATTCTTCTACAACTTGTATTAATCTTAGTTAATGCTAAAAATGGAATCTTATTGTAAATAGGGCTGCAACTAACGACTATTTTAATAGTTGACTAGTCACCGACTATTGAAACGATTAGTCGACTAATCGAATAATTATTGAATTTTTCTAAAATTTAGCATGAGATTGCTTTAATTCTGTGGAAAATTATAGTAAACACAAGAAAGAAGGTGGTACTTCAATGAAAAATGCATATTTCATATATATATATATTTTTTTTTACCGAAAATACGCTTATAAAATGTACAATACATCCAAAATAAAACGTATTGGCTTCCATGTTATTTAAATCTTACCGAGGCGAGTCAATCTCAAAGATATTCAGTCAACTCAATTCACGAGAGAGAGAGAGAGAGAGAGAGAGAGAGAGAGAGAGAGAGAGAGAGAGAGAGAGAGAGAGTGCGCGACCGACCGACCGGGCTGTCAGTCATCTATCACTCACCGGTCAAACTTTTGCGGGACAAACGGATTAGTAAGGCTGACAGAAAACAGCGCGCAAGTTCCAGTCTTCTTGCGCTTGATGTTTAAACTGACAGGACTCGCAAAGTGATAAAAATCCGCGAATCACAAGCATTACTGGCCGGGGAGCTGCTGACTCGTAGCCTACTGATCATCATGAATCACACATATCTGCGATGTGACTGTCGTGGATGCGCACATCGCGATATCAATGCTAAAATTATACATCGTGCAGCCCTACGCAGGTAATCTTTTTATTCGCCGTATCCAGGCTAGGAAGTGCTCCCAAACTTTAGATGTTTTGGTACGCGCAGCTGCTGCGTTGGACGCCGCCATTTCTGTATGTTATCGCTCAGCAGAGAAGCTCATTCGCATGTGTGACTCTCGGAAGAGAGATGCCTCGGTCGGAAAAAACATGTCTGGCGACAACTTCGACAATGAAATTCATTGTCGACTATTTCTATTATCGATTTTTGTCGACAACGTCGACGAATCGTTGCAGCCCTAATTGTAAAGTGTTACCATTTCATATAATTCCAAAGAGTCGTGCTTAAAGATAGCCATTAAATGAAGACCTGTATAACGTATACGTAATTTAGTCTCTCACTTTATTTGCTTCTATTTTAGAACACTTGATAATTATCTAATCAAAATAACAAGATGTATTGTACTGATTAAAACGATCTTAAATCGAACACGTTGATGATTTGTTTGTGTTTGTCGGCTGCATGAACATATCAATGTGAGAAAGCAATCACGTCACTAGTTTTAAATATGCAACTTCGTCGGCTAATGAATGCATAAAAGTGACCAGCCGGATATAAAATAATGCAAATAGATGATAACAATTGCGCCATAAAACATTTGGGTCAGGTCTGCGTGTGTTTTTGTCACATTGTTTAAACCGCTTGACTGAGGTAAGGTTAGAGTCCTCACAGCCTCGACGGCAAACTACTGTTCATTCTCTGCTGATGCAGCATCTAGTCAATAAAAGAATCACTTTATAATGATATGGCAATATATACTTTAGTGTTATGTATTCATACCGTTTCGCTGACTGTGTTTTAAATGCGCGTCTGAAGTGTCAGCGGCGCTCTCTCTGCTGCGTGTTCTCTCCGTGGTCCGTGCTGCGCGCGCCTCACGTGTTAATGTAAACAACCCAGCCAGTGATAGTTTATTATTTGTCCTCTAGAGGCCGCTCTTGCTCTGTATAATGCCAGCAGTCTCTTCAGCGCTCTAGTGCTGTGTAATGACCGCGCGCACTGAACGGATGCAACCCGGAAAAACTATCGGTGTGGATTTTTACCGATAGCGATAGTTCCACCAATCAACTATCGGTGCCGATTAATCGGCAAAACCGATGAATCGGTCGACCTCTATTAAATTGTGTTTAAACGTGCATACATCCATTTAAAAGTTTTAAATAAAAGTTGCCGCATAACTTCTGGATTTTAAATAAAAATAGTAAGTATATATGTGTTTGTGGTGCAGCCGCGGATCAGTTATTCACTGCAAACGCATCATCTGTGAAAGCACTATAGCGCGCGTTGCTCCTGCACCGCAACACACACTGCAAACGGGGTATGTGTAAAACGGGCGTTAGATGATAGATCCACCTACAGTTCTTAGAAACTTAGATGTGTTTAAGAACTCTTTTTTTCGTACAACAGCAGCACTCATCTTGTTTGTTTATAGCGGATGCGGATGAACAGTCGTAAACCGGAAACTGATATGCCGGCTTCTGACAATAGCGGAAGTTCGAAATTACGCTTGTGCACGTAGCCTATTGGAACTAGGGATGGGCATGATTAATCGATGATTGATCATTAAGAATTTCGTCGATCACATTAACCCTTTCGCACGTACGTTCTGAATATTCAGACTGGCAGCCTGGCGTGAGTTTTTTTTCTGCGACCGTTATTATGCAATGACTCGCGTTCTAATTTCCATGGAGACGCATCAACCTTGTCGCGTGACACTTACACAGTCACAATGGCGCGCACGATGGATAACCGCCTGCAGATGAGTAGTTTGAATGTTTTGCTTTATTTTTTATTCAAAACCTCTCAAATATTTTTTTAGCGTGTACAGACTATCTCCCCAGAACAGCCGGGTGACAATCGGTGTAGGCTATATTTTAGTTTTTTTACTATTATTATTCGGAAGCATCTAGAATTATTTACAAGCATGCATTAAATATGACTAAAGATATTATGCCATGAAAATTCTCTTATAAAACGGACAGTGCTCAGTAATGTGGACGTTCACATGTCTATTGTTTGTTTATCTATCAACGCTGTTTTGGCAAATACCGGTATGTTCCGTGCATTCAGCAGGTAAAGTCAGGGTTCAGTTGAATTGATACGTTGTAACATGAATATATACTAAAGCACATATTTGACGGTAATTTTGTTATTTGTTTTAGTTAATATTGTTACTGGGTTTTACAGTCCCCTCCAAAAGTATTGGAACAGTAAGGCAAATTCCTTTGTTTTTGTTGTTTACTGAAGACATTTGGGTTTAAGATCAAAAGATGAATATGAGACAAGAGTTCAGAATTTCAGCTTTTATTTGATGGTATTCACATCTAGATGTGTTGAACAACTCACGACATACCACTCTTTGTTTGAACCCACCCATTTTTCAAGTGAGCAAAAGTATTGGAACAAATAATCTTAAAATAAATAACATTTAATATTTGGTGGCATAACCCTTGCTTGCAATAACTGCCTCAAGCCTGCGACCCATCGACATCACCAAACAGTTGCATTCTTCATTTGGGATGCTATTCCAGGCTTTTACCGCAGCTTCTTTCAGTTCTTGTTTGTTTCGGGGTGTTTCTCCCTTCAGTCTCCTCTTAAAGGCACACTGTGGAACTTTTGGCCACTAGGGCGCGCTCGACCTGTAATTTTCACGTCTAGTGCTCCTAGAGGCCACAAGCGCCGCAGCATTGTCGCAAAAGTCAACAAACAGTCAACCGGTCAACCTCCCGTGTCTTTATGTGAGTGCAGACGGCATTTGATTTGTATGTTGGAGAAAGTTAATCGATTCACTACTGACCAAAATAATAATATAAATATAAGATTAATAATATAAATCCTATAAAGAAAACAAAATGAATAAAAGTAGCATACGCAGAAAACAATGTCTGATCAGGTAAGTCGCATTGACAAGGGTTGCCCAATCCTGCTCCTGCCGATCGTCTGTCCTGCACAGTTCATCTCCAACCCTAATCAAACACACCTGAAGCAAACAATTAACGTCTTCAGGATCTCTTTGCAATGGGTTAGAGATAGGGTTGCCAACTGTCCCGAATTAGCCGGGACGTCCCGATTTTAGCTTTGTGTAGCCTACTGTTAACTCTTCTAACGTTTCTAACGTTAATGCTACCAGATGAATTGCATACAAATGAAGCAAAGCCTGTAGCTAGTTGCAGCCCTGTTTCGTTTCAAAATCGGAGGATAAAGTGTCTGCTGAATGCAAATCTTTCCCAATATTTATAAAATTTATATTTGTACTAACATTTAGCTACCAGATTGATAATTCGCTAACTTACTCTACTAGCATTCCTTTTTACATTAAGTTAAATGGAGGACAATATAGAATCAGTAACATGGCCAAGCAGAGAACAAATTTGAAAAAGTAGAGATATTGTGCAAGCAATATAGTTTAACTTACTAGTCCAAAAGCATGACGGCCAGGTCAGCATCGGTCGGGAATCCCTCATCCTCCTTTATCACACGCCAGCGAGGGAACGCTTGACCAATGTTTATCCTCGTCCTTGCTTTTAGTTTATCACTCTCCCTTTTTCTTTTTTTGGTCTCCTCTGACAAAATCTTTGCTTTCTTCCGAGTAGCTGTTGATTCAGCCATGACGACAACATACAGACGCCGGCAATCAAACGCGAGTAGAGCTCTCACGTTAGCAGTTGGGGTGGTGGGGGAAGTGACGCATGCCGTAAAGCGTTCGAATTTTGTAGTTCTTTTTATGCTCGGGTTCCTACCCGAAACCCGAAGTTACATAGTGCTAGTAAAAGCGATACAGACACCTTCAGGCTTCGGCAGACGTGTCATTCAACCTATTGTAAGTCGATGTACCATCTCAATGGGTTTTGGTAATATATTATAAAGGTTGAAAAGTTCCACAGTGTGCCTTTAAGGAGGTGAAATGCATGCTCTATGGGTTAAGGTCAGGTGATTGACTTGGCCAGTCTAAAACCTTCCACTTGTTCTCCCTGATGAAGTCCTTTGTTTTGTTGGCAGTGTGCTTTGGGTCAGTGTCCTGCTGCATGATAAACTTCCTCCCGATTAGTTTCAATGCATTTCTCCGTTATTTGGCAGACAAAATGTTTCTGTACACTTCTGAATTCATTCTGCTGCTACCATCATCAGTTACATCATCAATAAATATTAATGAGCCTGTTCCAGAAGCAGCCATGCACGGTCAAGCCATGACATTACCTCCACCATGCTTCACAGATGAGCTTGTATGCTTCAGATCATAAGCAGTTCCTTTCTTTCTCCACACTTTGGCCTTTCCATCACTTTGGTAGAGATTAATATTGGTCTCATCAGTCCATAAGATTGTGTTCCAGAACTTTTGCGGCTCATCTCTGTACTTCTTTGCAAATTTCAATCTGGCCTTCCGATTCTTACTGCTTATGAGTGGTTTGCATCTTGTGGTGTGGCCTCTATATTTCTGCTCTCTGAGTCTTCTTCGAACAGTGGATTGTGATACCTTCACCCCTTCACTGTGGAGGTCATTGGTGATGTCACTTACTGATGTTTTGGGGGTTTTCTTCACGATATTTCTGTCATCAACTACTGTTGTTTTCCTTGGCCAACCTGTTCGACGTCTGTTACTCAGTACACCAGTAGCTTCTTTCTTTTTCTTGACATTCCAAATTGTTGTGCTTGCTATGCCCAATGTTTGTCCAATGGCTCTGGTCGACTTTCTTTTTTTTTTTCTTAGCTTGACAATGGCTTGCTTTTCTCCCATAGACAGCTCTCTGGTCTTCATCCTCTTTAACAGGAAATGCAGTCTTTATAGGTTTAACCAAGGATGAAAACTTAGACTAGTCAAGCAGAGCTATTTAATGTTTGTACAATCAACCTAAAAGGCAACACCTAGGCAACAATAAACATCTGTCAGTCACATGTTCCAATACTTTTGCTCACTTGAAAAATGGGTGGGTTCAAACAAAGGGTGGTATGTCGTGAGTTGTTTAACACATCTAGATGTGAATACCAGCAAATAAAAGCTGAAATTCTAAACACTTGTCTCATATTCATCTTTTGATCTTAAACCCAAATGTCTACAGTGAACAACAAAAATAAAGGAATTTGCCTTACTGTTCCAATACTTTTGGAGGGGACTGTATATCTCTCACTAGCAAAGCAGAGAAAAAGCTACATAGTATGACATCGTTAAATTATATTTCCCTGTATATCTACAAAACATTAGCAAGTTAATGGTAAGTGAGGTGTGACCATATATTATAATATAATAATTCTATGTATATGGTCACATACCTCACACACATACCTCACTTACCATTATGATTTTTGTTAAAAAGAAATCACAAAATGTACCCATTTCATACATGTTTAATTAAATCTATTTAAATGTAAGGTAAAAAATGACAGTAGGCTACTTTTTTTTTCTCCATTCTGTCACCTGATGGAGTTTTGGTTCCTTGCCACTGTTGCCTTCGCCTTTTGGCTTGCTTAGTTGGGGACATTTAATTTTCAATTGAACAATACTATTACAACATTGTTTTCCTGTTATCTCTGTAAAGCTGCTTTGAAACAATTTGTATTGTAAAAAGCGCTATATAAATAAAGGTGACTTGACTTGACTTGACTACTAATAATAATAATTACAAAACCAATTACAAATATATTTACAATAAATAACAATCAAAATAGTACCATCATAAACAAACAAATTCAATAAATATACTCTGACTTTTGGTAAATGTTTTTGTTCAAAACAAACTATATTATACATACCTTTATACTTACTAATATAATAACAAAACAGATTACAAACATAATTACAATGGATATTGTAGTCTAATTGCAGTCTATAGTTTGTTTTCTTTCGTTTTGAATTGTTCTGTTTAAAAGTAGACATATCTGTGAGGCGAGTAGGCTACCTTATAGGCTACACTGAGTTTCGGTTCATTTGAGACGAGCTCCAGTTCACGCGTTGGCGCCTCCGCTTCTTATTTATTAAATCCAGGCAATTTGTAGATGAAAAATTGACTAAAATTAAGATACAATTAATACAAAACGAAATCCACTTTAAAGGTCCCGTTCTATGCCCCTTTTTACAAGATGTAAAATAAGTCTCTGATGTCCCCAGAGTGTGTCTGTGAAGTTTCAGCTCAAAATACCCAACAGATAATTTTTTACAGCATGTTTAAATTGTCTTTTTTGAGGACTCAGAAAAACGCTCTGTTTTAGTGTGTGCCCTTTAAATGCAAATGAGCTGCTGCTGCACGACACAGGGGGCGGAGCTTCAAGAGCTTGCACTCAGACTCTTAGGACAATTTCATCTCATGGAATAATGATAAATCAGAAACTCTCAGTAACTGTGTTCATTTCGAGTCGGACAATAATGCCTACAGAGTCAGAGGGGTGTATAGAGATGGAACAGGTATAGTTTAGTAGTTTAATTGCGGTTATTATAACGTATTTGTCATCTGCTTGTATGTATCCAGCATTGTTTATTAATAGCCTAGCTACAAGTCTGCTGTGTCGGACCAGGTCCGAATGATGATCAAAAATATACTGATGAGTTTAATAAAGTTTATTGTACATCACCCAAAAGATGAAGCGTCAGTTTTACTTCAGAAAATCACCGCTGAGTAAACACAGTAAGTTATAAGAAGTGCGCGAGTTGAGGGAGCATTCCTGTGGGCGGACGTTTTGCTGCGTTCTATTATAGCCAACGAACCGACTCGGACCTCGGATATGACGTCACGTCCAGACTTCAAGCGTTCTATTATGTTTTGCGCGTCCGAGTCGGAGAAAAAAATGGACGCCACCCGGAAAGCTGTTGTAATGGTAGCACTGGCCGAGTACCAGTGTAAAAAAAATATTATGACTACACCTTATCAAAACGCAGCCATTTGAACTTGAAAATGTTCACTTTATTTCATGTTTTTCATGTTAATCTTCTGTTAGCAACGCTAGCAACGTTAGTAATTGCACTCACAACAACCGATTCCCATACCTACAGGGGGCGCAGTAATACGAGTGATTATAATCGTCATTTAAAATATCAAAGCGGTTCAAAAACAATGAAAACAATTCATACTACAAGTCACATAGGGCGCAGCCATCTTGAATTCTGAAACGGAATTCTTGCTCGGTGTCCTCGCGGCTGTCCGACGTCCGAGAGGAGAAATCCGAGGAAAGGGGGCGTGTTGCTAGGCAACATCTGTCTTCCAGTTCGGATCTCCGAGACGGATAAATAATAGAACGCACCATTAGTCAGAGAACTGTTCTACTGACGTCATTAAAGAAGGAAGTAGAGGGATGTAGTCCAAACGGGCCGTTCGCTGTAGGCGACTTCTGTTAAATAAAATATCTTGCTTGGCATTGAACTTGAGCTTTATAATTTTACCGATATTATTTATACTCTAACAACAACATTACACACTAACTTAAGTTTGAAACATGGGATCGCGAAGAACGGGACCTTTAAAGAAAGGTTTTGCTTTCTGTTTGATGTCTCTGTGAAAGTATTAAAGCATCTTTGAGTGCCGCTTTCAGAGCGCTCACGTCCGTAACATTGTTTTTTCCTCATAAATGCGAACACGAAAAATAAAATGAAATGAATATTTTATGCTCTGTGGAGACTACTGTTAGCCTACTCATAATTTGTATTCTGAATACGTAACACGTTGTATTACTTTGAATGAGTGTTTATGCTTTCGAGGTTTTTAAATAAGCTTGATATGTGTTTGGGAAGATGTTTGTTTTGTTGACATGTCGAGTGTTTTCGGTATTATATTTCGTTTTTTTAGCTAAACAGCACAAGACTTTAATTAGGTAACGTTAGCCATTCTGTTTGTGCTGCGTGATTTAAAGAAAAGTGTGCTCTTGCTCATCAGCATGGTGATCTTGTGTTTTCTCCTAAATAAAAGCTCAAGGGTTTATTTCTTAAAAGTGAAGAAATTAGGACAAAAGTATTGTAATTTTCAGAGGTCCACACAACATGCCCAATTTTAAAAAAAAAAATAATTCACAGCACCCACTGATCACAATTACTTCCAGCGGCCCTGAAAACACCTCTCAAACCTACTTAAAAAATTGTTTTATGACGGACGAAATTTGCGGAGGCAGTGTGTAAAAGTGATTGACACAACTTGAGGTCGTAGCCTATTTTATATTTGAGATTTTCGGACTGCAAGATCGAACCTTTAGCGTCAGTAGCCTATTATATTATTAGGATGCTCTATCGATCATTGCATATATCATAATCGAGTCTGTTTTTTTTTGTTTTTTTTCCATTTGTGCCCACCTGAAAAAAATATGAATGCCCGTCCATGAATTTGTGTCTGGCGCCGGGTCTGCAATAACAATAAGTGGGTGTCAAACTGGGAGCAGAACAGAGTAAGCTTTAGAGTTATCTACACAATGGCCCTCATTTATCAAAAGTGCGTACACCAAATTTCCAGCGTACACCTGGCGTACACCCAAAACCACGGTGACTTTGAGATTTATCAATATGGACGTTGGTGTACGGCACGCTCAAATCCCACGCCAGCTCAGGAGGTGGTGTACGCACGTTTGGGTTAGTGCGGAAATGCGCAGAAAAACAATTCTTAACACCACAAAATGCGCTGACAAACTAAAACATATGACAAAAAAACAACAACAACAACAACATAGGCTAATTATAAACTTCAGTGTAAAAATCTGTCACAAAGAACCGGCAAAAGTAATGATTATGACTATGTAAAATATAGCAAGGAGATATTTTAATTGTTTATTAATAAAGAAGTGTTTTCTTTGTGTCGGCTGCAAAGATGAAGTTGAGATGCTGAATCGCGATCTTCGCAGTAGCCTAGTGAACGCGCCAGAGAGAAATGCACATTTCAGATTACATAAGCGGAGAGCAGTCTGCAGTCTGTTTTCTTTCGTTTTGACTTGTTCGGTTTAAAAGTAGGCATGTCTGAGGCACCTTATACGCTGAGTTTCGGTTTATTTATGAGATGAGCTCAGTTCACGCGTCCTCCGTTTCATATCATCTGCTATTTACTTTCCTATTTGTTAAATCCAGGTAGGCCTAATTGGTTGACGAAACATTGATTAAAATTAAGATACAATTAATACAAAACGAAATTCAGTTTAAAGAAAGGTTTTGTGCTTTATGTTTGATGTCTCTGTGAAAGTTTTAAAATATATTTTAGTGCCGCTTTTAGAGCGCTCATGTCCGTATCATTGTTTTTTCCTCATAAATGCGAACACGAATAATAATATAAGAATATTACAAATGGACATGCAATTATTAATGTGAATGAATGGTAGGCTACTCCACATCACATCATCATCACTATTGTACATGATACGATATTAAATGCTAATTGTTTCAAAACACGTGCTGTAAAATAATGCATTGTGATAGGTCATTTGATCTCCACGTCGGAGAAGTTTCTCTTCTTTGCCGTCTTCCGTGTGTCCATGGCGTAAAATGAGGGCGTGGGGGAAGCGGAGACTTGAATATTTAGAGGCGTGTTATTCTAATGACGATCGTTTTCAGCCGCTGCATTTATCAAGGGCAGGTATTGCGTACACCAGGATTTCAAAGCCACGCACAGCTTCATACATCAGGCGGTGAGAGGAGTGTAAGCATAATCTTACGCCAACATATACGCCCGTTTCTACGCAAGAATGATAAATGAGGGCCCATGTGTGTTTGACTCGAATAAAATAATATTACACAATGTTTAAAAGGTTATCTTGCTGTTATAGATATTAGTGTGCTATAACAAACTGTATTTAATTTTTACTAGTATTTTTTGTTATTGTGTAATGTAATTTAAAGTGTATAAAACCTCAAATAAACATTAAAATACACTGGACAGTTGTGATAAATGACGAGCACTGAGTCTCTAGCTCAGTGCCAGTCAAAGCGCGAGCTGCGGGAAGCAGATTTGAAAATTTGAATTTAGCAGTTGATCATGTGACTCACTGAACGTTCTTATCACACCGGTGTGATCGTACGTGTCAAAGGGTTCATTTGTTATCGATTAAACTAATGCTGGTTGCGTCGCGTAGAAAGTGAATGGAATAAGGTACCCCGGGCTGGCCATGTTAGCGCGGAGGTTCCTGTGCATCCCGGCAACGTCAGTCCCCTCAGAGCGGGTGTTTTCAGTGGCGGTTGCGATCGCGTCTGACCCCAGATCATGTCATCAACATGCTTATCTTTCTCAACAAAAATCAGTAGACTGGTGCAGAAGTGAGTTACTAGTTATTTTTTATGAGGCTGTGTTAAGTAGTCTAATTTAAGTAGCCTAGCCTAATTGATTGTTAGGTAGGCTAATCTCTCTCACCCTCTTTCTCGACTCCGTGCCTTGGATCATTTTGAGTTACATTTTGACAAGACCTGCCAGATCTAACTATTATGATGTTTTTGGTTAAGTTATTGTTTAACATTATTTTGGAACAAACGAGGGTCTCTGTTTAAGAACGCCAACTCGCAGCTGCAGGTTCTGTTGCTTTAGAGCACCCCAGAGCATATATCTTCAAGTTTAGCCTAACCGAATGTCCAGTTTAACTGCCACAAGTTGTAATAATCATCTTGTAATAAAGAGCTCATTGAGGAAAAACATGCTGTATTTATTGCATTTTTAATTTATAAAAAGTTAAATAATGAATTTGAATTAGGGGTGGGAGATATTGACAAAAATGAATATCTCTATTTTTTTTCAATATCTCGATATCGATATTCAGACGATATTTTTGCAATCCTTCAAAGAAATGTGTGCAAACTGGCAAAGAAGGTCCAGTTGGTCTTTTGACTTGCTGCATTTGACCTATTACTATATATAATTACTAGTACATAAAGATATGAGACATTATTGATTTAAATATGAACCAAGTTACTGTACTAAATATTTATTCTAATACAAGAACAGTGCTTTTTCAGTACAATATATGTACGTAATAAATTAACTTGTGCTTTGCAAACTACTCTATTAGTAATAGACTAACAACAATGTGACTATCTCTTTAAAAAAAAGCTGTGTTTTGCCAACCCTACATCTCAGGGCTCCAGACTAGCTTTTTCACCTCAATCCTGGAACTGTCCTGAAAAACAATTTGAACCGTCAGAAAGTGAATGTCAACCGTACCAAAATAAAAATGTTGTTTCTGTACTTTGTTATTATCATCTATAGGCCTAGTTGTTAGCTGTTATAATAAAAACACCATAAAAATGTTTATGATATATATTATTATATTTATATTTAGCTCCATTCAAAGTAGTTATCTAAACAGGTAAAAACAGATTTAATAAAAAAAAAAAAAACAGGAGTTAAATGCTTTTTTGTATTCATGCAGAACATTTTTTTTTCCTTTTTCTTTTTACATATATGAAAAATAAGAGAAAAATACATACTCTCAAAAACGGGCATTTCGACATAATGTTGTGTGTAGGCTATTTGTCCATTCAGACACAAAAGAGAGTTCAATTCAGTCCTCGCGCGCTGTCTATGTGCATGGCTGCACGCTTCGGGTCGGGTGTGTGCGCACAGAAAACCCAACCGAATAGAGCTCTTTTTTTCTTCGTCGTCACTCTTATGCTCTACTCATTCGCCAAGACGTTTACATATTTTGTAAATCCCGTGTGCCGATGGGTAGATCAGCGCGTTACAGTACACATGTGCGCATCTACCACAAACACAGGACATCAGTTCTGACTGGATCGCTTCCCAAATCGTCACTATCTAACATTGTCTAGTTTTTATTAGTTGACGACAATGTCAATAGCTTTTCGTCATAGTTTTTGTCATTCAAAACTAGTTTTTATTTAGTTATCGTTTTTTAACCAGCGCAACATAGCTATTTGCGATGTCATTAAGCAATGTGATAGATGTACCGCGAAACAAGTCTCCGGGTGAGCCGGCCAGTGATAGTAACTAACAGCATGAGAAGACGCACCCCGGACCGTTGTAGTCAGCGCTTGGTCGGTGAATTTTTGCATTTTCTAAGTAAGTTACCCTAATAGGCTAGTAATAAATGAACACACATACAAAAATGTCTTTCGTCCTGTAGGCGTCCTGGAGAATATTTCTGTTCGTCCTTACAGATTTAGGCGCAGACGCCGTTAGGCTCGAGCCCTGAGTAAGCCTACATCGGCTTTATTCTTTACGTTTCTGGATTTTGCTTCAACCTAAGAAAGAAATGTCATAACACACAGGTAGTAATGGGCGATATAAACGATATGCGATATAAACGATATAAAATTGGTCTACGATAGAGATTTTAATTCTATTGCAATATCGCGATAATGCATGTTGACGCAATTTTCCCGCAAAAATTTAGAGCCACGAGCTGCAACCGGCAGCAACGCATCATCATATTCGTCATCTTGAGTAAACATGCGTCTGAAAGCGAAACGGAGGAGCTGGTGAAAAAGACCGGTGCAACATCCATTATTTGGATTAGGTTCGGATTTAAGCCGTCCGACGAACAGCAGCAAACTATACTCTGTAGGGGCAACAGTTCTGGCTAACACCTGTTTCACACATACTCTGTTTGCAGTTCATATGGCATATGCGGTGCGTATTTTTTCCGTACCCATGTTAACAGGCCTGCACGCGGATGCGGTGGCAATGCGTTGAGATCGTTTCAACACAGAGTCTGTGCTGCACGTGCTGAATTAAAGTGACAGCGCATGGCTCATGGTCAAAATGAACACGAATTGATATGAAAATATAGTTATCTCTCCTTAAATGCATTTATACTACTACTTTTCAATCATTTTCTTTTTAACGTTAAGCTCGGGGTAATTAAAGCAAGGAAAACTACACAGTTAAGTTACCTCAACAACGCGTCAATAATGGATGCACTTGTCTCTTGTGGAGGTGGAAAAACAAGTTCTTTGTGACCGCAATATTTCTTGTAAAAAAGATTTAAATGCAAAAGAAAAGGTATGGTAAGCTGTTTTTGTCAATTGTGTATGCTTTAATTTAAAATGTTTGCAATTTTAACATAAATGTAGTAAATGTAGTTGCTTTTTAAGCTTTTTCTTTGTTAAAGTCTCTGCAGCTAGTGTACTTGGATTTTATTCATCTGCAACATTATGTTGTATAATTACAGTTTTGCGTAATAAATGTTCTCAAAACTACATACGTTTCTTTTAAAACAAATAGCCTACATAGCAGTTTGACTTTCCTTATGGTCTATCTAACCTGTTCTGAAATTGTTCTATTATAATTTATATATCGCGATATATATCGTTATCGCAAGAGGCTGCAATGTATATCGCAATATGGATTTTACAGTAGTCTAAATGAAAACTTTGTAATATACTTTTATTAAAAATTCTCATTGGTATTTTAAGAAAACACTAATTTTTCCTGCTCAAAAACAGCTCTGTTTTCAGCACGCCATTTCAGTGCATGTGCCTTTAAGGCACTGCCAACACACATTTGGCAAGGCAAGGCAAGTTTATTTATATAGCACATTTCGTACACAATGGCGATTCAAAGTGCTTTACATAGGAGAAAATAAAATAATCAAAACAAATAAGAATAATTAAAACAGTTTAGAATAAAAAATAAAATAAAGTACAGTAAAAACAGTCGGACGAACAGTGGCACAGTGCTCATTCAGTAAATGCATGGCTAAACAGAAGTGTTTTGAGTCTGGATTTGAATGTGACTACTGTAGGAGCACATCTGATCTCTTCTGGAAGCTGGTTCCAGCTGCGGCTGGCATAGTAGCTAAAGCAGACTCTCCTTGCTTAGAGTGAACCCTTGGTATTTCTAGCTGATGCGATCCTAGTGATCTGAGTGATCTGTTGGGTTTATATTCAGTGAGCATATCTGGAATATATTGAGGTCCTAGCCCATTGAATGATTTATATACCAGTAATAATACTTTAAAATCAATCCTAAATGTAACTGGGAGCCAGTGTAAAGACCTGAGGACTGGTGTGATATGTTCATATTTTCTGGTTCTGCTCAGAATCCTGGCAGCAGCGTTCTGTATGAGCTGCAACTGTCTTATGGTCTTTTTAGGAAGGCCAGTGAGGAGTCCATTACAATAATCCACCCTGCTGCTGATGAAAGCATGCACAAGTTTCTCTAAGTCTTGACTGGAAACAAAGCATCTAATTCTTGCAATATTTTTCAAATGACAGTATGCTGATTTAGTAATTGCTTTGACATGACTACTGAAACTAAGGTCTGACTCTAGAGACACACCAAGATTCCTGACTTGATTTTTAGTTGTTAGACCCCTAGAGTGAAGGTATGCGTTCACCTTGAGAACTTCATCTTTGTTTCCAAACGCAATGACTTCAGTTTTGTCTTTGTTTAACTGAAGAAAGTTTTGGCACATCCAACCATTTACTTCATCAATGCATTGGCACAGGGAGTCAATGGGGCTGTAATCGTTAGGCGATAGGGCTAAGTAGAGCTGTGTGTCGTCTGCATAGCTGTGGTAAGAGATTCGGTTCTTTCTCATTAACCCTCAAACCGTATTCACTTTATAGCCCTTAATCCTGTAAATGTGGACAAATGTGGGCACAGAGGACTCGGGTGTTTTTTTTATTTTGGGGGTATTTTTGAATTTATTTACCTCTAAAAGTACCATATTTTCTATGTAATTTATGCTTATTTTTATTGTATATTTAATATTTCTTTAACTTCAGTAAAAAAATCATTCCAGTAAGTTCAGATAGCTAAAACCTAAAATGTGGTGACTTTGGTGTCACCTGGTGTCTTATGTTGGTATAAAAATAACTAAAAAGCAATCATTTCAATATAGATGGCTAATAGTACTAAATGGCTGCATATAGGCTGAACTCTATAAACCACTGTTATAATGAATTTAACCTTTTTTTCTTTTTTTTTATAAAGTTTTTTGACTTTATAACAAGTTAAAATTGTAATTTAAAAAATAAAAATATATATCTGTGTTAGGGGAGACCATAAAAATATGCCAAAATATGCTTATTCAAATATGACCATGCTCTAAGGAAAAAACAAAGTAGTAGATAATTTATCATTTATTTCAAACAAAAAACATCATATTTTATAACTCAAAAACAAATTGGTACCAAACAGGTAAGAATAAACAACAATAACTCAAAAAAGTAAGTGTTAGGTAAAAATAAACAGGTTATAATGTTTGCATGCACTTGTGCGCACATGTGTGTTTGTGTGTGCATGCAGAGGTGGTTGATTGGAACATAAAAAATAAAAATAAAAAGGAAAGGTCAGTCATTGGCTCATTCAATTCTTTGTTTTTGTATGTGTGAATGACTTTTTATTTGAAAAAAAAAAAAAAGAGCTGTTATAGGCTAATTGAATGCTTTTTGTGTGTGTGTGTGTGTGTGTGTGTGTGTGTGTGTGTGTGTGTGTCTGTGTTTGTGTGTGTATGTGTGTGTGAGTGTGAGTGTTTGCAAATTTTAGAATGTTGTACAGGCTTACCCCTTCATTTGTGTGTATGTATGATATGCATTGTGTTGGATCTATTAATTTTTATCAGACAAAAAAAAATGCTCTAAATTACAGTTTTTCCCATTCATTCCTATGGGTGCCCATTTTTGTCCAAATACAGGATTAAAGACTTTTTTTTTTTTCACCCACTTAACATTGTAGAATCAAGTCAAATAAATGTGTGTGTGTTCAGGTGGATAACTTAGGAAAAGTAGCCAAGTCTTGTACCACTCAGATTAAGGAAAGTATTTTTTTAAAAATAATAACAATTATTTTGCCCACATTTGTCCAAAATACGGTTTGAGGGTTTTAATTGGCTCACTGGGAGCATATACAGGTTGAATAGGAGTGGTGCAAGAATTGAGCCTGAGGGACTCCGCATGTCATGGATGTCCACTCAGACTTATGGTCTCCTATACTCACATAATAACCTCTCCCTTCTAAGTATGACCTGAACCATTTTAGGACTATCACAGAAAGCCCCACCCAGTTTTCCAGCCTGTCAAGAAGTATGTTGTGATCGACAGTGTCAAATGCAGCACTGAGGTCGAGTAGTACCAGTACTGATAATTTGCCTGTATCAGTGTTTAAGCGAATATCGTTTATTATCTTTGAGAGCTGTCTCTGTTAGGGATGGGAATTGATAAGATTTTATCAATATCAATGCCACTAACGATTCTGCTTATCGATCCGATTCTTTAACGATTCTCTTATCGATTCCTTATAGCACTGTGTGGAAAAAAGTAATCATTCTTTTTCGGGGAAAAAACAAGTGGTTTTATTTGTTTTAAAGCTTACACTTGAGTAAGCAAACTGTACTTTTTATGTAATAAATGGAACCTTATTGTAAAGTGTTACCGATTAGTTATACACAGATTAAACGTACCGTGAGTTCAGTGTTGGAAAGATCAGTTGTTTTAACCATTCATTAAAACGAATCGGTTCAAATGAGTCATTAGTTCGCGAATTGGAAGTGTCATTGGACGTGTGCAGGCCAGGCAGTTGGACGGACATCCCACAACAAGATCGTCACAGAAAACATTTCATCACTGGATAGTTTTTTTTCCGTTTATTTAAAGTGTGGTTTATGTCAGCTGAATGTGCGGAACGCTTTTCAGAGAAGATAAGGTATTTTAGCACAATTCACACCCAGCGGTAGCCTAATTCAGGAAAAACAAATCTCCGAATGCTCCACATGAAACTTTAGTCTCCCGACCTTACCATTGTGTCGTTTATTTTGATTAATATGTGCGAGGGAGAGAGAGCAAGACAGCGCTTAGTTTTGAGACTGTGAAGCCGCCTTGCTCCGAAGAGAGAGAGTGCACGCGCGCGACCGGGGCTCCTCTCTTTCTGCTCTTCAGTTAAACATGCGCCCTGTCACAAGCGCAGCGGTTCATCTACATTACTCAACGATCAAATAAGACTTTGGCGGTACAAAAATTAGATTTGGACGCCGTGCTATGGTGCTTGATAAAGGACAAAAGGGACAGTTGTGAGTTCACGGTCTGTAGCCTATATACTATGGCTGACTCAGAGCAGGAGCATCGATAAGAGGATTCTTTAACGTCGAGGGCATTCAATATCGATGGATCGTAAAACTTAGAACCGGTTCTCGAGTGGAACCGGTTCTCGATTCCCATCCCTAGTCTCTGTGCTGTGATGCGATCGGAAACCACATTGAAAATTGTCAAAAGTATCCATTCAAGCTTAAGAATTTGTTCAGCTGATTGAAGACAACTTTTTCAATGATCTTGCCTATGAAAGGAAATTTGAGATCGGTCTATAATTGCTTAAGATAGTCTTATCTAGATTGCTCTTTTTCAGGAGGGGCTTGACAACTGCAGTTTTCAGGGAGTTTGGAAAACTCCCAGAGAGAAGTGAGGCATTCACCACTTCTAGGAGACGCAGGTGCAGGTTGATGTTTTAAGGTGCTGTACGGTATCTTTCAAAATTTTTCCATAAATTTCTTCGAAAACAGACATAGTAACTACTTTCTCAGGTAGTGGTCTGATCTGTCTGACCCCAGCGCAACTCAATGTGCTGATCACCTTTCTGATATTATTGATTTTCTCAGAGAAGAAAGAAGCAAACTCACTGCACTTGCTGTCTGAGAGCATTTCACTGGGAATCTGGCTTGGGGGGTTTGTCAGTCTCTCTACAGTAGCAAAAAGAGTGCGTGTGTTGTTTAAGTTGCTGTTTATAATATTTGAGAAGAAAGTCGGTCTAGCTTTGCCTAGTTCCATATTAAAAGCATGGATGCTGTCTTTGTAGATATTATAATGGACTACAAGTTTTGTCTTCCACCACATGCGCTCTGCTCTTCTGCATTGTCTTTTCATGTTTTGCACAGCTGTTGAGTTTCTCCAAGGTGCTTTTTGTCTACCACTATTCTTCCTGAGTTTCACAGGAGCAATATCATCAATTACACTTTTAATTTTTAAGTTAAAAGATTCAAGGAGAAAATCAACAGAGTCAGCAGATATGCTTGGTTTTAAAGATATAGCCTTCATAAATAGCACACTAGTGTTCTCATTTAAGCATCTCTTCTTGACAGACACAGATCTAGCTTCAATGGCAGGAGAGATCAATATATCAAAGAAAATACAGAAATGATCAGACAGTGCTACATCCTTAATAACAATCGATGAGATGTTTAGACCCTTACTGATAAGTAGATCTAGAGTGTGTCCACGATTATGTGTGGGTCCATGTACATGCTGAGTCAGATCAAAAGTTTTTAAAACAGTTTTGATTTCTTTTGCCATATTGTTTCTGTATTATCTACGTGAATGTTAAAATCTCCAGCAATGGCAAAACAGTCAAACTCAGAGGAAATTGTTGATAACAGTTCTGTAAAGTCCTCAGCAAAGGCTGGAGAGTATTTTGGAGGCCTGTAAATAATGCTAAGTAAAATACGTGGAGCACCTTTTAACACAATACCCAGATATTCAAAAGACGGGTAATTCCCAAATGATATTTGCTTACATTGATAGACATCTTTAAAAAGAGCAGCTAACCGCCTCTCTTACCCGCTCTGCAAACACTCATAAAAGTAAAGTCAGGAGGGGATTTTTCATTGAGGACTGTTGCACTGTAGCTGTCTTCTAGCCAAGTTTCATTTAGAAACATAAAGTCCAGGTTGTATGTGGTTATTAAGTCGTTGACTAGAAGTGATTTATTTTTTAGTGAGTGGATGTTTAAAAGTGCTAACTTAACAGTCTTACTTTTTGTCCCCACATTGATCTTAGTTTGGCGTGTAATAGGCACCAGATTAGATGGGTTAGCTGTACGGCTTTTGAAGGCCTTAGATTTTCTATCATGTAATTGAACAGCAATAGAGAAAGATTCAGGCACACTGGGTTCCCGCTTGTTTTGTAAACATTTAAGAAAGGTACTGTTATCATAGCGGGGACCCGACGCATATCACTGAGAGTTGGTATCAGTTGTTTTTGGTTCACCTCGAGCCGCTGGAGGAGGGTGCGGGCCCTGGCGCTGTGGCAGAGGCCGAAGAGCTCTCACAGGAGGAGGAGGAGGGAGAGCTGGGCCCGCAGGCTTTGGTGGTTGTGGGGCCTGCCGTTTTTTGGGTGACATCTGGGGGCTTGCAGCAAAGAATGGGATAGTTTGGTTCCAGCATACACCAGTTGTTCCATTTTCTCTGAGAAGCACAGAAGTGGAGATGCTGGAAAGAGGGATAACGTATCTGGGGAGGGGGGTGTTGCTCTGGTGTAATCGGAGGCTGTAATATGCTGTCCTGGATTTCCTGGCTGTTTTCCAGAAAGATGTCCTTGGGTGCTGACACTTCTAGCAGTTCTAGTATGTCACAGTCTGTCTGTGGTGAGCTCTGTGGGCAGGGCTCAGCTGAGATTGTGTCCGTCAGCAGAGGTTGGTGTGGCTGAGTGATGTTATCATTGTCCTTGTGTGATGGGTCAACCGCATGTCCATTCAGGTGCAGAAGTGAAGTCCTGTGGTCATTCATACTGTGTCCAGGTGTGTGTGCCATTCAGGTTGAGTGGATTGGCACACACTGCAGAAGGATGATGGAGGGAGAAGTAGATATTGTCCTTTAGCACTCTTGAACCAAGTTTGTTTGGGTGGAGCCCATCCTGTTGAAACAGTTGCCTCTGACTCCAGAAAAGATTGAAGTTGTCAATGAAGTTCACTCCTTTTATATTGCAGGTTTTTTGCAGCCATGTGTTAAGCCCAAGCAACCGTGACAACCTGTTTGTTCCTCTTGCTGGTAGTGGTCCACTGATGAATGTCTGAACTTTCAGTCTTTTAACCCTCAGAGACCTAAGGCTATTTTTACAATAAATTTTCCGTCTGGTGTTATTAACTAAAAAACCTTGTAAAACATCAACCCTTTTGTGCACAGACAATTGACACACCTCTTTTTTTTTTCAGGACAAATTGAACTTTCAGCATATTTGTGTTACATTGATGTCACCTGAATGTAAAATAAGTTATGGGACCATAAAGACAAATGAAAAAATAAATCGGAAATTGAATCACTCAAATATTTATTGAAATCACACACAAATAAATAAAAGCTAAGCAAATTTCCTCTGGAAAACAGTTTGTTCATGTCTTTGGAGTCCTGGAGCACAGGAATAAACATTATAACTTGTACAGAACCAAAACTATTTACATTTTTCCAAAATAAGTCCAGGCGTTTTCATGAAATTCACTGGTGCCAAGTAGGGCTGGGCGATAAATCGATTTTATCGATTAACTCGAATGTGTAGCTTACGCGAGTTTACGCCGATTTTTTTGAATGAAAATCGGTTTTCTCTTTAACAACCGCCGACGCGCCCATATGGGCTCCCGTAGTTCCGACCGCGCTCAGCGCTTGCCATGATAGAGATACACAAACAACATGGCAAATGAACAAAACCGCGGCAGCAGAAGCACACCCGCCGAAAACATTTACAAACTGAATCTGCAGGGCCGCCAACTCTCACGAGTTCACTGAGAGACACGCAATTGTCACTTTTTACACGCTCTCACACACACATCCATTTCCTCACGCAGAGAAACATCGCGAAGCAAAGAGGACACTGACACCGACATACAAGACAGAGCAGGTTACTGTTGATATGAAACAGATTCTCGGCTCTCAGATTCTGTTAATTTTATTACGAAATTCAAACAATAAACACAGTTTTGGCGCTTGTAAATGTGACGTGAAAGATCGCTGACAGATCTCAGTTCAAGCGGCACATGAACCGATCATCTGTTACTCTTCACTTACCCAAATGTAGCTAATAAAATCAATCGATCAGTGTTTTTCAACCGCGGAAAGATGTCCATAAAACAGCTGGAGAACAACATGTGTCACGTAACGTTACATTTACCTCAGGATACCTTTTAATGACCCATAGCACGCATGTTAGTTGGACTTAAAATAATTGCTATAGAGAGGAGTATTTGGCTAAATATGATAACTATATTACACATTTATTATATTTGACCTATATCGTTAAAATATTCTAACGTAGTTTGTTAAAAAACGCATTATGTTTAATTTGAGTTAGTTTTAACCTTTAATAATACCAGCTGCCGGGCTCTCTATGTTTACAGCATTAGGTTATTTATTTCTGGAGAACAATTAACATAACACATTAACATATCTACTGTACCTAATATTTATCCAAAGGAATTGATATTGAATCAATATCAGAATCAAAATCACATGAATTGAATTGAAATTGTGAAATTTATGTTAAGCAATAATAAAAACAGTATACCAGTCTTTATGCATGTAAACATTGTGTTTACATAGTTAATAAACTTGATAAAATTATGTTTAGTTACCAAATAATTTGACAATCACAATAAACTTCTTGTGATGCAAGTTTTTTTTTTCTTTACACATCCCCCCCAATCCACCCATTTTATGTTATGTTACATTTACACTAGGCTATTTACAATGACAGGACCCTCTGGTCTTTTTGGGTTGTTGTTTCTGATTGCACTTTAATCCAGATAATATCCCAGAAGGGAATATCAAAACAAAATAAAGTAAAAACTTGTTTTGAACAATTTCTTTGTCATCTGAGGATTGATTTTAAGTAGGGAGAGAATAAAAAATCGATTTAAATCGTAAATCGGATTTTTTGTAAAAAAATCGGGGATGACGGGGATTTTTTTTTTAGGCCATATCGCCCAGCCCTAGTGCCAAGCCTCAAAACAGTTCCTAGTATCAGCAATCACAAAGAGGGCCACATCACAGGCTTTGCATTTCTATTTTATTTATTCTTTTATTTATTATATTCTTTTTATACTACATTTATACTACTATAATACTTTTTTACAGTAAATAAATAAATGGCACTTCAGCTGGGTCTGTCCTGGTAATCTAGTTCCACATCTGTCAAAAAGCTCTGTTCTCCTGAAAATCTATCATCCTTCATGGCAAAAAAGGCCAGCGCTGATATACATCAATGTCTCTGTGATCCTCTGTGAAACCTGCGTCTCCGTGCGTATCTCTCTCTCTCTCCCTCCCTCCCTTGGAGAGAGCGCAATGACCCAGTGACGCACCCAATGTTTACGACGGATCAGCCTGTAATTGGTCAAAAACCATCACGTGATATCCACAATGGCAGCTTGCATCGAGCTAGCGGCAAATATGACGGAATATTTATAGATTATGGACTTCAAGTGTATCAAAGTTGGATATAAAAACGTTTGGATTTATTGCTGAAAAACTCAGAAAGTGATGCACAAGTTCCAGGCTGGATAGAAAACCTTCTGTAAAGGCTAGAAAGACACCAAAGACACCCCCGTGATGGCTAGCTCGTTAGCTTTCTGCTGGAAAAAACGGTAAGAAAATCGATACATCTGTCATTTAGTAATATCAAAATTTCTCGGAGGTGATTTGTGGCGTCGTCGACGATGCCGTCGGGCTCAGAGGGTTAAGTGTTTCAAAAAGTTAATTGAAATCCTTCTTGAGGAGTTCTGACTGCTCTTTATGAATATCATTCTTCCCCACATGAATGATGAGTCGATTTGCAGTCTTATTTTTCATCAGAATGTTCTGAAGTTCCCTGTTTACATCAGAAGTTGTTGCTTGTGGAAGGCAGCATGTAGTTGTGTCCCTGCTACTAATGTTTCTGATTATGGAGTCACCCACTATCAGAGTCCTGGGCTCGGCTGCGCTCTGAGCTGAGTGCCGCTGTCTGCTCGACCTATGAGCGCCTGTTAGCAGTGTTAGCTACTGGCTGATTCAGTCTGTGTTCGATCACATTCATCACATTCAGGGATTCCTCATTCATTAATACTTTAAATCTGTTCTCAAGATGTATAGGCGGTGATAGGAGACCAGTGTTTGCAATCCTTGTCAGAGCCGTATCTGGGGTAGAGGATGCTACTGCGGCAATGTGTGATGCTCGTGACAATCGATGTCTCGAGTGCCTTTGGGTCTCGCTCCCTGTTTGTGCCATCGATTTGTTAGTCGATCAGCTTGTTTCTCTACACTCAGTATGGCCTGTATTGGAGCACTAGATTCATGGGACTCACCGGCTGTATGCTGAGGGCGTCCATGATGAAGCTCTTTGTGTGTTCCGTCTGGTTTGGTGGTCCCATAAGTAACTTTGTTTCAAGAACTGCAATCCTTTGTAAAAGTCTCTGGCAGTTAGTGCAGCAAGTAGATTCCAGAAGAGGCATTTTCTCTTATCCTTATGAATGTAGGCAGTTGTGTTTTTCTTCCCCGGAATGTAAGCTTTCAGTGGGAGGCTGGTCGAAGAAAAGTATTCCGCTTTTTTCTAGTAATCAAGCGTTTGAGCACTGTGCTGATTTGCTGAAGTTAAAATTAGGTGATAAAAGGAAATAAAATATAAAAATATAAACGATAGAGCAATAAAAAATATAAAAGCGATAGAGCAAAGCGCGGAGCAGTAAGCAAGAGCGTCCGAACAGTAGCTGAGCAGGAAGCCACATTTCAGTACAATCAACTTAAAGTGCATGTACCATTATATGACCCCTTTAAATGTGGTTATACCTCTGCCTTACCCTTTTTCTATTCATTAATGCTCAGATAGATATAACAAATCCACACTGCATTCTAAGAGAAGGTGATGTACATCAAAGTGTGAGTCATTAAAGGGACACTCCACCCATTTGCATTAAGCTTTCCATTGTTAGAAACCTTTTTTTTTCACTACCTTTTTCACTTCCTCCTACAATGACGCAAAAATCGTCATTTTACGTCATTGTAGGAGGAAGTGTAAGAGGGGGGTATTTCTGTAAAGACTACAAGCAGCCTTCCAAACCCGCCCATAGGGGGTTGGACCTAATGCGCTAACAGACCTAACAGGGATCAGTGACAGTGTTCCGCATGTTTTCACCACGCCCATATGGGCCGGGATATCATCACAGAATGTAAAGATAGTGTCAGCCATCTTTCTGTAGAAGCTAAGCTAACAGGCTCTTGCTTCTTGCTCGGTTTAAAAAGTTTGTATAGTAGGCTAATCAAGATGGTGGAAGATAGCTTTGAAGTTGAAATGGCAGAAGGGGATTTCGAAGACCTGTACGAGCCGCAATACAGCGATAAACAGTTGCGGGAGATGGAGGAACAAGAGGCGGCCGGAGCGAGACCTGAGCCCGGCCAGACTCGAGCTGGGGCGGACTGCCGGTGTCAGTGCTCTCGCTGTGCGCCGATATAGAGTCCTATTGCTGTCGCGAATCTCAGCGATGCCATTTTCTTCTGGAGGACATCGCTGAATCCACAGAGCTTTGAGTGTAAAAGTGTTAATATTAATATTTTTTTAATTAAAAGTTATAACTCACATTGGCTGTGGTTCTTTTTATAAACCTTTAGGGTTACTAGAGTATGGATTAGCTTAGAGAATGTATTCGCTTAGAGAAATAGTGATTTCAATTGGAAGAAAACAGTTCCTATGCAGAGCTACTAAGCTACTCTGTTGACATGGTCCTGCCTTGCATCATATTTATAATGTAAAAACTGTATAAAGTTGTTTTATATACATTAGGCTAGTATATCCCGGTACAACGCAATTTAGCACCATTTCAAATAGAAATGTATCAACTAATTCACGATGTATAGAGTAACGATGTATCAAAGCAAGCCTAGTTGTATCCATTTTTCGGATTCTGCCACCTGTAACCGGTAGGCGTGGTTTGGGAGTGGCCTCGTAAGGGCAGCAAAGCAAGTGCATCCTGGGAGTTGTTGTCTTTTGGCTCGTTTCCACTGAGCAGTATGGTACGGTACAGTACGGTTCGGGTCAGTAAACCATGATCCGGCTAGCGTTTCCACTGCCAACAGTACCCTACTTGATAGGCGTGGCGTTTGCAGGAAAGAAGCGATCAACGTCATTTTCGCGCGAAGTAAACACCGACAAAGTAAACGCCAATGGATGGCATACAGCAGATCTCGTCCTTGCTTCTCGGCATGTTGTCACAAGAAGACAAGCGCCGACATTAGACATTTCTCAATACCAAGTACGCAAAGTTCTCAGCAGAAGCACTCCCGAGGACGCCGGTAATTCTCCTGAACAGCGCGTTCTGAAAGAGTCACTCGGCTCGCTCTGCATGTATATTTTAGGCAACAATAAAACGAAATATGTTATAAAACACCACTCTGCCTCTTTTCGTTTTAATTTAAATACATTTTAAACATTATAGGCACACAAGTGTGGTTCAGGCAATGTATAGACCTGATTATATTATTCACTGCATGCATAACGTTAGCCTATTTATAACAAAACTAAATCTAAAACACAGCCCTGCATCTTTTCGTTTACATTTTAAAAATATTAAACATTCCAGGCAATATGCATTTGTACAAATGCTGCAATAAACAACATTACAGTGATAATCTTGTAATAAAATAATTAATGAAAAACTCAACCCTATCTTTTTTTTTTAAATTTCAGTTTTATTAATAATAGCCTTTATAAAAGTATAAGTAAAAGGTAACCTTACAAGAAGCTATACAATAAGAAATAAAGCAAACAATTCAGTCAAAATATACAAATTCAGTGCTAGTCTAACGTTAACGCTACAACGGAAAAGGTGTAGCCTAAAATAGCCTACATATGAAACTTCACTTAGCCCTCAGCCAAAACGATTGGCCAGGGAACGAATTATCGATTCACGAGACCAAAGATCCCCCGTTAGATATACACAAGACGAATTACCACTACAGAGTCAGCAGGCAAACGTCAGGTCGACTAGCCGAGGAAAGGCTGTTCCGAGCGGGGAACATGAGCGCCGAGCACCGGTGATCGCCGGGATTGGATCAAATTATCATAAATCATTATAAATAAACCACAGATTTGAGCTTTAAACAACTACATTCTCGCCTGAAAAACTCTTAAAACTACATTTCGTGAAAGAATAACCGTAGTAGGGGACGACCGATTATCGGCATGGCCGATTATCGGCGCCGATATTGAGCATTTTTATGGTTATCGGTATCGGCCATTTTCAAAACCGATTTGCCGATAAAATAATTTTATTTTGAAATGTGCTATATTTGGCTCTAACGCAGCCACCTCTGTCGGAACTCACCACTCTGTAGACTAGACTTATGTTCCCGCACATCTGATTTGTTGGGAGTCAGGAGTCCGGCCAGTCAGCGCGAAAGCTGAGGCACTGAAAGTGTTTCTCTCACACCGAGAGCACTCGCTCGCTGACTGGAGCTGCTTCACTGATCAGTTACACGCATCAGTTGTCTCTCAAAGTTAAGGCAGTAGCAGACTTTGCTGAAGAAGCAATAGATTACTACACTGAAGTTGCTAAATACCTCAATATAATAGAGCCCTGTGATTTCCGCGATGCAGAAAACAGACGGAATCGCGGAATCCAGTCATAAAAACGAGTTTACTGTATAAAGCGGAATATCACGGAATTTGTCAACTTTTTGACGAATTAATAAAAAGCAGGTCAGTACAAATCAAACCGCAAAAAGACTATTTAATTATGAATCCTGGCTGCGTGTCTCTAAATGAATGCCGCAGACGCGTGATCATTACCACACACACACACACACACACACACACATACTGGAGCACGCGTGACGCTTGCGCTGTTTTCAGCCTCAGCCGCATCATTATATGAGGACATGATTGCATAAACATCATCTCCAGAGCCGCTTAGTCACTTCATGAGCTTTTTAATGTTTCAACTGAGAAAAGTTATCGTCGTATCCATAGGGTCATATCATATACACAGAAACTCAAAGATCTCAGCGGCAACCCGTCAAAATAAAAGTTCGGTTTTTCATAGGGCCCTAAAAATGTAATTTTTGTTAAACTTTAAATACATTGAATACATTGATGATTTTAATTAATTAGAAATGCTTTTTGATTACTAAAATTTTATTTAAACATTAAAATAGAGTCTTTAAGTTTTACAAAATGTTTACAGAATGCTGCTGGGTGCTCCCTGCACTTTTTACAAGTTATTATTATTATTAATAATAACAGTTCTCAGATTCAAATATATGTTTAAAATCATTTAAAGAAAGTATTTGTCAAAACCCTTTGACATTCTTAATTTTGACATTAATTTACAGTTTTACACCAGACATAGGCTATAATATATATATATATATATATATATATATATATATATATATATATATATATATATATATATATATATATATATATATATATATATTATAGCCTATGTCTGGTGTAAAACTGTAAATTAATGTCAAAATTAAGAATGATATATATATATATATATATATCGGTTCAAAATATCGGTTATCGGTCTATTTGATCTGTAATAATCGGTATCGGCCCTGAAAATCACATATCGGTCGACCCCTAAACCGTAGTATTTTATTCCAACTGTATATTAAAAAATGGCACTTCTGTTGTCATTCCCCTTGTAGCACGTGCAAGTGACGATACTCTGTCAACCAATCACTGTTCTGGAGTGAGTCTAGCTCCACCCTTTAGTACCGTACCACTGTGCTAGGTACCCCAACGGAAGGGTACCCAAAAAGTGGTATGGTCTGGTTCGGCATTTTGGTACCATTCACAACTTTTGACAGTGGAAACGCAAATAATTGCGTACCGTACCGAACTGTACCGTACCGCTCAGTGGAAACGAGGCATTTCAGCCACATGAGTAAAAATTACAATTTCTGCCTTTTCTCAGTCTAGAATGCTTCAATTTCAAAAATAATTTCACATTTGTACTATATAAATGACCAATATTAAATACACATTCATCTTCCCAGATGTGGAGTTATAGCCTGGTAATACCAGACTCTGCTACTTCACTTTGCTTCGTAGACAGAGTCTGGCATAGCATAATAGAGAAGTGTTTTCTCTCCCGCTAGGGGGCGATTTCTGAAGTTTAAAATCATTGGTTACCCGTAAGCCAATCAGATAAGTTTGTTTATGACGTATGTTATGCGGCGACACAGCCGTATCGAACCACAGACATCATGCATCGAACTCAAATCTATGATCAAACTTCCACTGTAAACACTTGATGCGAGCGAAATACCGAAGTGAACATGGCTGTAAACGACCTTTTTGATCGGTGATTGATGTAATAGAATGACTGCTGCACTTGACAGGGCGCTAACAAGCAGAGAGAGAGAGAGGAGCGAGCGAGCGAGCGAGCGAGCCCCGGCCGCGCGCGCACTATCACGTCTTCAAACAAACAACACGAGCGCTGTCTTGCTCTCTCTCCCTCGCAAATATTAATCAAAATCAATCGACTAGTAAAAGGTCGGAACACCGCAGTTTCACGTGGAGCATTTGGAGATTTTTAGAGATTAGAGACTCTAGGAACAACATCTCAAAGAACAACATCTCAACACTAAATTATAAAGGCCTGTCTCATATAACTTTAGACGCCTGTCTCAAATACAAGCCGGTGCAGTTCGACGATTTGGGCAAATAAAAGCCCGGGCTATTATTTGAAGTTTTACGGTATTTAAGACCTGGAAAAGAAAGGAGACACTGACCTGTCAAAAGGCTCCCCAGTTTCTCGCTGACGATCGGCAATAAACTTTTCCCAAAGGGAGTAGGGCCACAACATCACCTCCATTCAAAATGTTTAATACACACTCTTCTTGTTCGGGCTTCAGTTTGCTAATGCTTGGAATATTCTCCACAACAGAGCGAATTGCATCCGTGTCTCCCTATCCGCGGTCGTTTTCGATTTCTCTGACCTAATCTTAAACTCGGCGCTTGGTGAGTACGTCACGGCTCTCAGCCCGCCTTCTGTTTGCTGATTGGCCCGGCTGTTTTCAGGCCGGTGGAAAACAGAAAGATAGGCTGCTATCTCAGACTGACTACAGGAGTGAAATGAAATTAGCGGAAGTAGGAAGTCTGACGTAGTCAGGCTAGTGGAGTTACCCTTTAAATGAGGATTAATTAGGTAGGAGACATGATACAGGTGTGGTTACATTGACCGTTAGTTGGTTGTATAATAAAATACCATAGTATATACATAATAGTACTGTAAAGACTCAAGGGCAAATCTAATCCGTGGGGAATTTGCATATCATAATTAATAATGGATAATTAATAATTATTCATACATGTTTGGATTAGATCAGTCTTACATGTTAATAAATCTCCCGATAAGGGATGCTATGTCATTTTACCTGCATGCATACATGTGTATCCCGGCAATGAACCACAAGTTGATTGTAATTAATTACACGGACCACGTCTTACAAAACAGGCAAAATTAACTAGCTCAATTGTCAGAATAATATTTGTGGGAATCCCCAATATCATCCTACTTTATAGGATTTCAGGAAAAGCAATTTTGTGGCCACAAGAATTGGGTTTCCTGCCCTATAAGCAATTACTCTTTAAAGTATCTTTAATTTGTAAGCTTGTAGCTATAAGATCTTTTGACACCTAAGGGACTTGAAAAGGAGCAAAGAGGCAGTACAATCAATCTTTTTTCGAGTCATTTCGTTCATTCAACAAACAAAATGACTCAAAGAGATTCGTTCATTTTGATGAACAAGTTCGAACAGGAGAGTCACGACCGCGCATTACGGAACAGAGTAAGGCATATAAAACTTAAAGTTTTTTATTTATTTTAGAAATGGCCGATCATTTTGAAAGATAAGACCCTTATGCATCGTCTGGTGTCGTTTAAAGCCATTTGAAGTGTTATGGAATTTTTATGTATTACTCTGATTTCAGTGATTTCTAATGATGGCCTCATCTGGTCTCTCGCTTGGAGTGAGAGGGGGGCCTCTGTGTGATAATTTACTGTGGTGGAGGTAAGGAAAAGCAGGTGGTCAAGGGGTCATCCTGAGTGCATTTGTACTTTATAGCCTAAAGGGTTAAGAGGGCATTTGCCTCTCAGGGCCAGGGATATCTCTCCTGGGAGGGGAGGGAAGAGTTAAGGCCTTGGATGGGCATGAGGTATAAGACAGAGAGACACTGCTTCTCCTTATCTCTCCTCACTGACTCGCAGATGTGTATTGGTGACGAGGATCTCTCTTGCAAGAGAATAAATACTTTATAAACCTTTAATTGGACTCTGTGTGTATCTTACTCATTGATGATGTTTGTTTGATATAAAAAAAGCCACAACAGAAGCTGCACTGAAACTGTTATTTGGACCTTGAATGGTTTGGCTACCAGTAAAGAACATTATATGGAGAAAAATCCTAGAATGTTTTCATCAAAAGTCTTAATTTCTTTTCGACTGAAGAAAGAAAGACATGGACATCTTGGATGACATGGGGGTGAGTAAATTATCAGCAAAAGTTTTTTTTAAAAGTGAACTAATCCTTTAATGCTTTTTAGAAGCGCTATAAAGAAATATACTTGCACAAGTTCTTGGTCTCTCTGTGTCGCGGCATTCCTGCGCGGCCCTGTCTGGCCACGTGCGTGAATGGAGTCCTTTGTGTGGGAGCGCCACGTGGTGCTGCTTGGCGCGCGTGTTGAACAGAGGTTTAAAGTTTTTGAGGTAACATTACCAAAGGAAATGTTCGGCTAAGTTTTTTTCACTTCGTGGAAGTGAACAGTGTCGAATACGGAAAACAAACTTTGACTAACAAATAAAAGATCCAAGATCTGATCCGGTCGGAGGAGACCACGAGATAGGATTACATGGTGCAGCCGCAACGAAGGACAAAGAGAAGAGAGCGAGAGAGGGAGGGTGAGAGATTTATCCCTTTGGACAAAGCCAACCTTTTCCTGTCGGCTTGGCCAATCGGAGAGTGGGAGTCACAAGCTGGAGTTTGGGTTTTTATGATCTTTTGTCTTGTCAAGATCGACTTTGCATGTTTTATGACGGTGACATATAATGCGTTCAATTTTACTCCAGAGATGATAAAACATCGCAACACACATCTTACGGTTTGTACACATATAGATATGGTTTGGTCAGATCAAGAGGATTCTAAAGATATGAAGAACGACATAAGTTGGATAATACTGCAAAGTTACAAACGTGATAGTATGTAAATCAAGGAAACATTAACCCATTAGAGTCTCCAAGGACGCACAAACCAAACTCATAAAGGAAAGTCATGAGAGGAACATTGGATACATGTATCATATGGTTATGCATAGACAATATATATATATATATATATATATATATATATATATATATATATATATATATATATATATATATATGATTAAAATGTTTTCATTTCTCCTTCTCCAGGAAGCAAGTCCATGCACATTCTTTTGGGTCATAAATCTATAAATGGACACCACACTCGAACAGTGTTAGCTTGATTTGGGGGAAGTTTCATGTGCGTGCGTGCACGTGTGTGTGTGTGTTAATTTTACATTCAGGCTCCAGTTTCTCTGAAGGCTTTGGGATTTTAGTTATTCAGAGGGACTGAGTCAATGATTCACCCAGATGCCCTACAGTACACAAGACAATAAATCATTCACACAGTTTCTGGGATGCATGTCCTTTCACTTTATATTTCTCTCGGTTAATTATATTGATGTACTGAAAAATAAATGTAATATTTTTTTATTTCATGTCTGACCTGATGGAAGTGAAGGAGGAGCGTGAAGAACTGATGGAAGTAAAGGAGGAGAGAGAAGAACTGATGGAAGTAAAGGAGGAGAGAGAAGAACTGAGTGAAGTGAAGGAGGAGAGAGAAGAACTGAGTGAAGTGAAGGAGGAGAGAGAAGAACTAGTGAAGTGAAGGAGGAGAGAGAAGAACTGAGTGAAGTGAAGGAAGAGTGTGAAGAACTGAGTGAAGTGAAGGAGGAGAGAGAAGAACTAAGTGAAGTGAAGGAGGAGAGAGAAGAACTGAGTGAAGTGAAGGAAGAGTTTGAAGAACTGAGTGAATTGAAGGAGGAGAGAGAAGAACTGAGTGAAGTGAAGGAGGAGAGAGAAGAACTGAGTGAAGTGAAGGAGGAGAGAGAAGAACTGAGTGAAGTGAAGGAGGAGAGTGAAGAACTATGTGAAGTGAAGGAGGAACATCATGTCCAACCTGGAGAAAAACCTTTCAGTCGCTCAAAGACTAAAAATATTTTTTTAAAGAAAAGAAGAGCCAAGAAATCTTTCACCTGCACTCAGTGTGGAAACAGTTTCACAAGCAAACAAAATCTTGAGATGCACATGAGGATCCACACCGGAGAGAAGCCGTTCTCATGTGATCAATGCGGCAAAACATTTTCTAGTACATCAGCCCTGAAGACACACCTGAGAGTTCATACGAAGGAGAAGCCACATTCATGTTCTGTGTGTGGAAAGAGTTTTTCACTGCTGCCATATTTAAACGCACATCAGAAAATTCATACTGGTGTGAGAGAGTACATGTGCTTTGAGTGTGAAAAAACTTTTACTACAGCAAACCATTTAAAACTGCACCAGATGATCCACACTGGAGAAAAACCTTACAAGTGTTCACACTGTGACAAGAGATTCAGTCTGTCAGAAAATCTGAAAAAGCATGAGAGGATCCACACTGGAGAAAAACCTTACATGTGTTCACACTGTGACAAGAAATTCAATCAGTCATCATCTCTGAAAACACATGAGATGATCCACACTGGAGAAAAACCTTACAAGTGTTCACACTGTGACAAGAGATTCGGTCACTCATTATCTCTGAAAACACATGAGATGATCCACACTGGAGAAAAACCTTACAAGTGTTCACACTGTGACAAGAGATTCAGTCTGTCAGAAAATCTGAAAAAGCATGAGAGGATCCACACTGGAGAAAAACCTTACATGTGTTCACACTGTGACAAGAAATTCAATCAGTCATCATCTCTGAAAACACATGAGAGGATCCACACTGGAGAACCACCTTACAAGTGTTCACACTGTGACAAGAGATTCAGTCAGTCAGCAAATCTGAAAACACATGAGATGATCCAAACTGGAGAAAAACCTTACAAGTGTTCACACTGTGACAAGAGATTCAGTCTGTCAGCAAATCTGAAAAGACATGAGATGATCCACACTGGAGAAAAACCGTACAAGTGTTCACACTGCGACAAGAGATTCAGTCAGTCATCATCTCTGAAAACACATGAGATGATCCACACTGGAGAAAAACCTTACAAGTGTTCACACTGTGACAAGAGATTCAGTCAGTCATCACATCTAAAAAGGCATGAGATGATCCACAGCAGAGAGAAGCCGCACACGTGTGATCAGTGCGAGTCGAGTTTCTCTATTAAGTCACCTGAAGCTACACATGAAGATACACACAGTGGAGAAACCACTTAAACACAGTCTGACATCACGGTGAGTAGTTTATTTTCATGTGCTGAGCAACAAAGTCTCTTCTGTGTAAGTCAGACACACATCACCCTATAGCCAAATCTCTCCTCCCCTATAGCCATGTGTGGTGAGCACATGACACTTTGTTGATTGATATCTATTAACTTCTGCTCAAGCAACAGCAATGTCTATTTTGTCAGTTCAGATCAATGCAAAAAAACTACATTCGCTCTGACAGTAGGTGGCGCTCATGTAAAGCAGAAATACAGCATTAAATGGTCACATTTTGCGACCTTTTTTTTCCCTGGCACACGGCAAACGAAAGCAGAAGGAAACCACTCTACTCGTTTGAGCTACGCAGCACAAACAGTTTATCAGCTTGGAGCAATTTAAGAATTGAATTTAGGCAGGTATATTTAACAGTGAGTTCATTTCATTCAGGTGTGAGGATGGTGGATCAGGAAAGACAGGGAAGGCAACAGGTAGGTCTAACATTAGGTGGAAGTGTAGGGGAGCCACTTGATACCAACAGATTCATCTCTTAATATTATTAATATGGAAAAAGTAATATGGAAAATCTATTACATAATGTTTGTTTGACAATATGTCTTGGTGGAGAAGAACACAGGCAAGGAGAAAAAGAGACAGACATGAGGTTGGCGATGGCACAAGTATAGAGAAGACCAGTCTGTGCAATTTTCATCTGTGCAATTTTAAAAAAAACACAGCCTTTTAAACTGGGACAGTATTCATAAGTTTTTAGATTTGAGTCTTATATACAAAGTGACACATGATTTGGCCCAAGCTCCTCTGGCTCAGTTCATCAGCCAAAGAAACAGCTCTGAGCGCATCACTCGAGGCTCTGCCAGAGGGGACTGTGTCATTGTGAAGAGGCAAAACTGCGCAAGTAGTGCTCAAAATACAAAGTTCAGGGATTGCTGAAGGTGGAAGAGAATGAGGTGGAAGAAAATGAGGTGGAAGAGAATGTGGAGGAGGTGGAAGAGAATGTGGAGGAGGTGGAAGAGAATGAGGATGAGGTGGAAGAGAATGTGGATGAGGTGGAAGAGAATGTGGATGAGGTGGAAGAGAATGAGGATGAGGTGGGAAGAGAATGTGGTGGAAGAGAATGTGGTGGAAGAGAATGAGGTGGAAGAGAATGAGGATGTGGTGGAAGAGAAGGTGGAGGTGGGAAGAGAATGTGGATGATGGTGGAAGAGAATGAGGTGGAAGAGAATGTGATGTGGTGGAAGAGAATGAGGTGGAGGAGAGAGATGTGGATGTGGTGGAAGAGAATGTGGATGAGGGATGAGGTGGAAGAGAATGGTGGGATGAGGTGGAAGAGAATGAGGATGTGGTGGAAGAGAATGAGGTGGAAGAGAATGGATGTGGTGGAAGAGAATGAGGTGGAAGAGAATGGGATGTGGTGGAAGAGAATGAGGTGGAAGAGAAGTGATGTGGGATGTGGTGGAAGAGAAGTGGAGGTGGAAGAGAATGGTGGATGGGTGGAAGAGAATGAGGTGGAGAGAAGAGATGTGGAAGAGAATGTGGTGGAAGAGTGGGAATGAGGTGGAAGAGAATGAGGATGAGGTGGAAGAGAATGTGGATGAGGTGGAAGAGAATGGGATGAGTGGAAGATGAAAGGGAAAGAGGTGGAAGAGAATGGGATGAGGTGGAAGAGAATGATGGTGGAAGATGAGTGGAAGAGAATGTGGTGGAAGAGAATGAGGATGAGGTGGAAGAGAATGAGGATGAGGTGGAAGAGAATGTGGTGGAAGAGAATGAGAGATGAGGTGGAAGAGAATGTGGTGGAAGAGAATGAGGATGAGGTGGAAGAGAATGAGGATGAGGTGGAAGAGAATGAAGTGGAAGAGAATGTGGAACAGAGAGGTGAAAAGGAGAGGGCTGAGACAAGGCCTTACTCAGAAGATCCATCTAACTGGCCACCACCACACCAGATTGGGGACTCATTTAGGCAGTGTATGGTTGAGAATGGCCCACAGAAATGTCCTGATGGACCGTATCCAAGATCAGACAAGAGTTGACAGTTTTTTCCCAAAGCCTACCGTTTTCATTTAATGTCCAATGGAGGAAAAATGCAGTGGGATTGGTAACTGTACTCCAAAAGCACAAATAAAGTGTATTGTTTTGCGTGTAAGCTTTTTGGTGAAGCTAGAGTTGTTGACACACGCTTTGTCGTGGGGTACAATAACTTTCAGTGTCTTTCAAAAACCATGAAACCAGTGGTGATCACATACATGCTTATCTGTTGTGGAAAGAATTAGCATCACGCTTACGCCTTGGTAAAACTACTGACAGAACATTGCATAGAGCCATAGATGCTGAAAATGCACACTGGAGAAGTGTTAAAGGGATACTCCACTTTTTTTGGAAATAGGCTAATTTTACAACTCCCCCAGAGTTAAACCGTTGGGTTTTACCGTTTTCGAATCCATTCAGCCGATTTTCTGATATTTAGAAGAATATCAGTAAACAGACAGTTTCTGGTCTCATTGACTTCCATAGTAGGAAAAAATATATACTATGGAAGTCAATGAGACCAGAAACTGTCTGGTTACTGATATTCTTCTAAATATCAGAAAATCGGCTGAATGGATTCGAAAACGGTAAAACCCAACTGTTTAACTCTGGGGGAGTTGTAAAATTAGCCTATTTCCAAAAAAAGTGGAGTATCCCTTTAAGGAGAGTGATCGACTGCATACTCACCTTGCAGAAAGGTACTTGCCACTGAGGGGGAAGATTGCTAAATTGGGAGATCCTAAAAATGGGAATTTCCTGGGTGTCCTTGATGTCATAGCACAATATGATGTCACACTAGCAGAGCATCCTAGAAAGGTAGCCCTAAAGAAACCACAGGAGATCTTTCCTGGTGCACTCAATTTTTAGATTAAATTTCTTAATGTGTACTTGGTCAAACTTGTGCCCAGGTCAAAGCACACCTGACATTTTATAGCAGGAGCTGGCCTGGCATGTTCATGCAGACGACAACAAGAATGCCACCATCAATGAGTCTTTAGTTGGCTCCACAGTCGTGAAGGACACAACTGGTAAAGGCCTCACAGAAACACTGACTGGGGTGCTGGATAATCTGGGGTCTGGCTAACTGTAGAGAGAAAGTATGTTGCGTGCACAGTTTCAGCCGTCGTCCTCTGATTGCGGTGTTGTGACCGAAATAGTGCGCAAGGGAGCACATGCGCAAAACAGTTTTGTAAAATGATATATGAATCATTTTTATTTGATCATAGCCTATATCGGGCTAAAGTTTGAAGCCTGTGCAGACCTCTAGTCCAGAGGCACGATTTATCCCCTGCTGTAACCACAGTCTGAGCCTCCTGTTATGTGATGCTGCGTCATCAAACAGTGTGTGTCCAACCTTTTTTTGGCACTCTCCAAAGACTGTACACCATTTTTTCGGCTTCGGTGAAGAGGTGGGATATTTCTGAAAGAATGTGTGGACATTACACTGAAGCCTCTGAGTGATACCAGATGGGCAGCAAAAATAAACTCCGTCAAAGCTGTACGTTTCCAGTTAGGGGGGATTCTTGATGCTTTGGAAAAGCTTGAGGAATTGGAAAAAATACGGAAAAACTGTCTCAGAGGCAAAGTCGCTGTCTGGCGAGATTGTCAGCATTCCTCATGTGCCTCTTAGTTTGGTATGATCCATTGTCAGAGATCACCTATGTCAGCAAGGCAATGCAAGCAGTGAACATCTCGATGGACACTGCCTTTGGAATGATAGACTCTCTTGAAGAATTCTTTCTTAACCTGTTAAGCTGCAACCCCACTTTTGAAAAATCCCCAGAAATGGCATACCCACTGAAACAGTTTCATGAACCCTTTGTACTAAAAGCACAAGTATGATCTCATTTGAAAGCAGACACCTGGCAGTTTATTGCACATGTAGAATTAAGTATTGTCATAATGAAAAAAAAAATAGTTATAAATAGCTTCAAAGTTTTGTCAAGTTATTTGAAATTTATTTTTATGAAATATTTTCATGAAAATAAAATTGAAGTTGGCATTGTATCAATCTAGAAATGCACTGCAGCTAAAGCCACATGTCTGACCATGTTATATTTAAAATCTGAAGATATGTCTAAAACTCTTTATTCAGTTAAATGTTTTTCAAGATCATGTCAAACGACTTTATTTTGATTAGACTCTAAAATGCAAACTGATGTTTATTGTCATCTTCTAAGCATCTATTCAGTCTATTTTCTCTATTGTGTTGTGGTCTAAATGATCTCTATTCAGTGTCAGTCTCCCTGCACACATTCACACCTCTCCAGCCTGGTTATGGGTCTAAATATGCTTTTCTTTTGTCTGCATTATAATTACTAACAAATGGCTGTTCACGCTGTTTCAATCCCTAATCTCTTTTAGGGAAATTTCTCAAAGTTCTCACCTTACATTTGAAACTATAAAATGACCTTCTTGAAAAAAGAAACATTTCAGCAAGCAGTCCTATTTTGAAATATTCATAAAAATAACAGCTAGGTATAGCAGGTGCACCAAGGGCTAGCTAGCAGTTAGCTTAGCACAACATCAATACACGACAATTTATGAGATTAAAACCATGTTTGTGCTCTAAAACTTACTTTATAGCACACGTCGAGTGATTTAAATAACCTTCTGTTCTCTGATTTGGCTTCAGATAAAAAAAAAAATTAAAAAAAAAATCGCCAAATATTGGGCTTTTTATCGGGGTTCGGTTTCTGCCGAACCTTAGAATTTTTTTCCACCGAACCGAACCCGCACTATGTCGAAGTCACGCCGCCGTTGATTACGGGAAGGTGTTTGCGATAGGCTTGTTCGACTTGAACCGGCGCTGCACAGACTGATCAGTAAATGACATCATAGTAAACGAATAGAGAGCAGACGCGTATGCTTTTGAATTGCTCTCGCGGTACTTTGATGTCATAAACTGATCTGTCTGTGCAGCGCCGGTTGAAGTCGAACAAGCCTGTAGTGTAACGCGTTGTGTCAGGAAGAAAAATAGGGATAGCTCACAGCTAAAGTTATTGCAGAGGCCAGACAGACTCACGGAGGCGATGGCATCTCACAACTCACACTTTATTCCCCAATCGAACTTGTGTAACTGTCTGTCACACGTTCTACCGTCCACAGCGTTACTTAATAAACAAAATAAGATAAAAATGAGCATCAAACAGAAATAACCCGCATAAGTGGGGTGTTCGAGGCGCACGGCACATACGGACTGCAGACAGTTCAACAGCGTGCAGCTCTTAAAGGGGCCACACCTTATTTCCACTAGTTACAGTAGGTGGACCGTTTGAGTGCAGTAGGCTGTGAGAAAGTGAAAATGGAACTTGTGAGCAGAAAAAGTGTTGTTTGGCAGTACTTTCAGTCAAAAGAAGGCAATTCAAGTCGAGCTACATGTTCAATTTGCAATGCCGATTTGTCTCATGGTGGCAAGGACTCTAAACAATAGGCTACACAACATCGCAGCTGTTAAAATGCATAATGTTGCTTTACTTTTATAACAGTAAAAAAAGAAAGTGTGTATTATTTACAGTAATAAAATAAAATGAAAAATCCACTTTGTTTAATTCATTAATGTGTTTACTGTGTTAATGGATTGAGGATGAGAGTAGGATTCGGTATTCGGTTTCGGATTCGGCAGAATCTTAACCAGTGGATTCGGTATTCGGCCGAACCCCACAAATCTGGATTCGGTGCATCCCTAGTATATATTCAATAAATATGATTCCTGTCTATATAAATCAGATGTAAACCTATGAGAATCTATCAATATTTCTCCAAATCTCTTTGAAAATTCTGGGCCGAAACCGAAAATTTAGGATGCTAAAATATTTTTAACAATAAATATAAATAATACCACCAAATAATATTATTCTTCAAGTTTTATGTTCCATCAAATAAAACTGTTTTTCAACAGTTGTGCAAAAAGATCCACAATTATCTGAATAACTGCACACAAAATCACAGAATGGCAGTGGGCCTCTATTCTGCTGCTGCATGTAAACATTTGTTTACTTACATTTTAAATTGCTGTGCAAAACAACAGGGCAAAAACAGCACTAAAACTTAATCCAAACTCAAACTGTAAACAACATGTAAGCCTATGTAGCTTTAGGAAACACAGTTGTGCAGTGTTATGCTAACTCCTATAGCCTACACACAAAAAATTGGACTGGGGGTCTTACTGGGGGGTCTTACGCTTCATGTGGCACACTAGCACACACAGGCAAGGTCTCTCGCTCGCTCTCTCTCTCTCTCTCTCTGGCGTGCGCGTGCTACACGGCTCGCTCGCTCGCTCTTCCGGGAGATTTGAACTAATTTGCGGGCATCAGGGAGTCGCTATCAATGCGGGAGACATCCCTATCTTTGATAGGCGTGTGATAACAGCTTGACCGTGAGTGAAACCTAAGCGCTTGCACACGGATGGGAGGGGCGGGTGACCTTCATTTTCGGGTTACGTTTTCGGCAGTTTTTTTTTATTTCGGCCCGAAACCGATAATGCAATTTTCGGCCGAACATTTTCGGCGGCTGAAATTTCGATGCACCCCTAAACTCCTTTTTAAATCAATATTTTGAGTCAAATTATTGATTTATTTGGTAGGTAGCCATGTAATAAGCGGGATAATGTATAGCGAGGCAGTTTTTATAGCAAATACAAGGCTATATAGACAGGCTCTGTAAGAAGCTTGATGTGGTCCCACCACGTTTGTTAATTCAGGTATGGGATGAGGTGGGGTCTACGATCATGTCTGTAGTGAATCAGGCCCCATCCACACTACTGCGTTTTAGTTTAGAAACGGAGAATTAAAACAAATACGATCTCCGTCCACACCAGCGTTTTAGCTGCAATCTCCGTCCACATTAAAACGACTGAAAACGCGGATCACGTGACCATTCACCTACACTGGGCATGCGCGTGCCGGAGTAAACACCATTACTCAGGAACCACAACTTCATTGATAAAATTATCCCACCATGCGCTGGTTGTTCCCGGCTTAACCCAAAACCGACGCTCCATGTACGGTCGATACCGCCGCTGCACACGGCACGGGAATTGTCACAGATCGCCGGAATAATAGCTTGCCTCCGGCAGTTAACGTTATAGCATTAGGAAAGGATACGCCATGACTGATGATACCCAATCAGAGAGCCGAGCGTGAGCGTCTGCGTCATCGTTTCTAAAGTCCTCCGTTTTGACCCGTCTTCACTAAAACGCCCTCCGGAGATTCAAAACGCAAAACGGGTCTACAGCGTTTCTAAACTTCTCCGTTTTAGGTCTTCGTTTTTGTCGTTTTAGTCTGGACGGGAGGGGCAAACGTAGCAAAAGGTCTCTGTTTCTAAACGAAAACGTAGTAGTGTGGATGGGGCCTCAGAGTCTTGTAGAAGGTGTGGTCCCATATTTTTTTAAGCATGCTTTGGTGCAACCTCTTTTAAAAAAATCAATCTGGATCAATCTGCCAAAAATACAATGTATCTTATCATTGTTACGCTGATGATATCCAGCTATATGTGCCCATGAAATGCAGTGTTGACTCCAACATTACTATTATGTCCGAGTGTTTGAATGAGATAAGAGCATGGTTGGCTGATAATTTTCTGCAGCTCAATGAGTCAAAATTGGAAGTGCAGAATTTTGGTCCACCTTAGTTAGCTAAACAGCTTACTTTACATCTTGATCCCTTAGCCATTAAGGTGAATACCCAAGCAAGGAACCTTGGTGTAATTTTTGATTCAGAGCTGAAATTTGATAAACAAGTTAATGCTGTGGTTAAAAGTAGCTTTTATCAGCTGCGGAGCATTGCCAAATGAAAGAGTATTTTGTCATTTAAGGACATGGAAACTGTCATTCATGCTTTTATTTCATCCAGATTGGATTACTGCAACTCGTTAAATTTAGGACTGTCTAGGAAATTATCAAGGCTGCAACTGGTGCAAAATTCAGCAGCCAGACTATTGACTGGCACACGGAAACGGTCTAGGATTTCTCCGGTATTGGCCTCCTTGCACTGGCTACCAGTTGAATTTAGAATCCAATATAAAGTTCTGTCCATGGCTTTCAAAGGTCTGCATGGACTGGCTCCGGAATATGTAGCACGTCTGATACAGAGACAGCATCACTTTTCTTCTCGACCACTTAGATCATCCCAGAGCTTGCTCCTACATGTTCCCAAATCAAGGATAAAAACCAAGGGAGACCGTGCATTTTCTGTGGCAGCCCCGCGTCTTTGGAACATTCTTCCTTTGAATATCAGATCCTGTGACTCGCTAGAATGTTTTAAATCTATGCTGAAAACACACCTATACGCTGTGGCCTACAATGGCCCCGAGGCTTCAGGATTCTGATCAGGGTTGGATATTAACCCAGTGTTTGAGTAATCTTTAGATCTGTACAGCACTTTGGTCAACTTGTGTTGTTTTTAAATGTGCTTAACAAATAAAAGTTGATTGATGGAAAGTTGAACATATCTCACAATGGGGTAAAAGTTGCACCCCTGGGGTGCAGGAGCTGCCCAAAGTTGCCCCATTTAAAAATTTCCTGGTATTACATTCTTACTATTTCAGGAAAAAGTTTGGCGCACTCCTCCTCCCGCAGCTTTTGTCACAGACCCATGAATGAAGCATCAAATCGTGCGTCCTATTGAGGAGAAGTGTCCTCTGAGTTTTTTAAGAGATCGGGGGTACGGTGTTCGCCCCAGGGGCGAACGAACTTCCAAAAAATCCCATAGACTTAACATTGCGACAAACTTAGACGACTCATAGCTCTGAATGAGGATTTCGCAGAAACGTGTGATTTGCCACATTTGAAGAGGCTGACAGGCTCTGTAAGAAGATACCTCACAATGGGGTAAAAGTTGCACCCCTGGGGGGCAGGAGCTGCCCAAAGTTTCCCCATTGACTTACTATGGTGTGGGACGGCCCATGAAATGCATGCGTTTCTCCTGCTATGGTAAATCTCATAGGGATTTTGTATTGAACATAGCTCTGGATCACAGCATCATAGAGACAAGGGGGCGGGCTCATTTTACTCAGACGATCAATCAGTCTCTCGGATCATTAAAAAGCTATCAAGCCACGCCCTAGCAACCATTTAGAGCACCTTAGCAACAAGTTACATAGACTTCCATTGAAAGAGATCAAAGGGATATCTTTGGGTAGAAGTGTCATAGAAACAAAAGGGTGGTCTCGTTTAGAGGTCGACCGATAGTGGATTTTACCGATAACGATATTTAGGTTTGACCGTACATGCCGATAACCGATAATTCAACCGATATTTTTTTAAATGGATGCTGTATTAAAAACAAACATAATACTCACAATAAAACAGTGCTGAACTGAAATGTGCTAAATTAAATAAATATATAAATATTAATATATAAAAACTTTATACAGAAAATAATTTAAACATTTAAATATTACAGATTTCAGAGCTATAACCTAGAAACATACGTACATTTCATAGGTAACACATTGCAAGCCCCATTTGTAAACAAGGATGTATTCGCTAGCTTTCATGAACTATGCACTATGCAATATACGTTTTTACTGCATGTATTAATATGAGCAATACAATTAAACCTTTATCATTCATGTTAGTTCATAGTACATTAAGGTAATAACAAATAAAATAAGAATTAAAACTCCATTTCAAATGCATTAGTAAATGTTGAATAAACTAACAATGAATAATTCTTCTACAACTTGTATTAATCTTAGTTAATGCTAAAAATGTAATCTTATTGTAAAGTGCTACCATTTCATATAATTCCAAAGAGTCGTGCTTAAAGATAGCCATTAAAATGTAATAAAGACCTGTATAATGTATACGTAATTTAGCCTATATAGTCTCTCACTTTATTTGCTTCTATTTTAGAACACTTGATAATTATCTAATCAAAATAACAAGATGTATTGTACTGATTAAAACGATCTTAAATCGAACACGTTTATGATTTGTTTATGTTTCTGTCGGCTGCATGAACATATCAATGTTGAGAAAGCAATCACGTCACTAGTTTTAAATATGCAACTTCGTCGGCTAATGAATGCATAAAAGTGACCAGCCGGATATAAAATAATGCAAATAGATGATAACAATTGCGCCATAAAACATTTGGGTCAGGTCTGCGTGTGTTTTTGTCACATTGTTTAAACCGCTTGACTGAGGTAAGGTTAGAGTCCTCACAGCCTCGACGGCAAACTACTGTTCTTTCTCTGCTGATGCAGCATCTAGTCAATAAAAGAATCACTTTATAATGATATGGCAATATATACTTTAGTGTTATGTATTCATACCGTTTCGTTGACTGTGTTTTAAATGCGAGTCTGAAGTGTCAGCGGCGCTCTCTCTGCTGCGTGTTCTCTCCGTGGTCCGTGCTGCGCGCGCCTCATGTGTTAATGTAAACAACTCAGCCAGTGATAGTTTATTATTTGTCCTCTAGAGGCCGCTCTCGCTCTGTATAATGCCAGCAGTCTCTTCAGCGCTCTAGTGCTGTGTAATGGCCGCGCGCACTTCTCAGCCGCTCCAAGCCTGGTATGGCAATCTCTCTGTAAAATTAAAAAACAGACTATACAACATTATCAAGACCGCAACTAAAATTGTGGGATGGAAAGACTATCCATCACTCCAAACATTATATGAGCAGTCTGTGTACAGAGGTGCACAAAGGATATTAGTGATCCTTCTCACATCCTTTATCCTGAATATGTACTTCTGCCTTCAGGAAGAAGGTACAGAGTGCCCAAATGCCGATTGAACCGGTTTAAAAACTCCTTTGTTCCTGTTTCTATTGGACTTTTGAATGACAAGGACAATGGCCTATGATTGTCTCTGGTTTGGATTGATTACTTGACATTACCTATTGCTCTATACTATCCTTTTTATATATATTATACTATACTATTTTATTTAGATTGATAGAATCGGGGATATTTAGAAATTATCTTTATGGTATCTATTTTCTTTCTTTTTAATGTTTTAGTCTTATTCTGGAATGCAGCATACACTGTGCCCAAGACAAATTTCCCTAAGGGGACAATAAAGTACAATAATAACAATAATGTACAAACCCTAGCAACCGAGCGGCGAGTTTTGCCACCGCAAGCACCCACTCACATTTTCTTCTGGAAATGTACATTCTAGTTATTATTATTATTATTATTATTATTATTATTGCAAGTGACTTGAGATGTTTTTTTCAGTTCATAATCAATTATCATTCAGCTGCAACTTCTACAATACAACACAACAATGTTAAAGTTGTGATCTTCATTTGTCTAAGTCTTCTTTCTACCGCTCTGATTTTCAGGAGCTGAAGGTCAATCAGAGGATCAGGAGTGTCTGAGGATTGCTCTGATCGGGAAGACAGGAAATGGGAAGAGTGCAACAGGAAACAGTATTCTGGGAAGAGATGAGTGTGTGAGTGAATGAAGACTAGATTCAGTCACGAGTGTGTGAAGAGAGAGTTGGTGAAGTTGATGGTCGATCAGGAACTGTTGTTGAGACTCCAGGTCTCTCTGACACTGACACATGATCAACAGTAAATAAATACTGAAATGTATTTGGATGTTGTCACCTGGAGCTCATGTGTTCATCATTGTGTTGAGTTTGGGAAGATGTACAAGAGATGACACAGTAGATCTGATGAAGAACATCTTCAGTCCTATTGTCTCTGTGTTTGATTTGCCTTGACTGATTTTTGTCATAATTGTCTTTAATTCTGTGTTTGTCAAAATAAATTAAAAAAGTGTGTTTTTTACCTGTGGATAACTAAAAGATATTGTGAAAGCAGGCATTTACTTCATTTTCTGTTGGTAATTAAAATGTATTGTATAACTTCTTATGAGCTCTGTTCAGTTGATTATAGTTATCTGGGAAATCAGCGGGTGCCTTATTATTTTGTATATATATTTTTCTCTCCAGTTTCTGGTCAGAGAGGAAGCTCAGGGAAGTTTGTGTTGCTTTACTGTTATTATTTTAGGCCTTACTCTCTGCTGAAGATTTATTCCCATCTTTTGATATGAAGGAAATAAATACTTTTACTTTTCCTTAAAGTGGTGTAATGTTTTCACTGTGAGACTGAATGTGTTCTGCACATATTTTTACATTTCTACATTATCATACTTTCCTTTGTTACCTCTCCTCCCGACCCCTAGACTGGGAGAGGAACGCGTCACGGATCGCTCTGAGACTTTAGGAAGATCCAAGCGCAGCTTCAGTGGAAAATCCAGACTCGTAGTCATACGCCAGACAAAGAGTCAAAACACTTGCAAACAATCCACAATAAAAACACAAGAGAGAGCGCTCAGACGTGCAGTGTGACAACTACATGACTGAGAGAACATGGTATAAATAGAGACAAACAATAATGACAAACAGGTGAATGCAATAATTCATGATGAGTCTGGGAAAGGATTCTGGGTACTGAAGTTCATGGCTGAGTGGCGACGGTCAGAGGAGGAGTGCCCTCTAGTGGCCGACCTGGACACAGCAGCTGGTGACTGAAGCCTGGTTTATACTCGACGCGTCCGCAAGAGCGCGAAGCGCGCGCGGCAAAAATGACGTCATTGCGGTGTGGGCGGTCGTGCGCGTTGGGTGCGCAAGACCCCATTTCGCCTGGCGGTGTGCACGGCACTTTTTGTAACTTCGCGCGCGGCGCCGCATCCGAAGATGAACGACTTCGAGCCGAATCTAGCCGAACTGGTACGTCTGTACCAGCATGTTTATGATCCTTCTATACACAGATACATTTGCATTGATGGGCGACCATAAAAGCCTCTCATTTTGTGAATAGGAACACATTTGCATTAAGCACCCAGTTTGCACTTGTCTAAAGTAATGGTTACATTTACAAAATAAGCATACAATAACAGAAGTAAGCCCTGCTGATGAAATTAAGGTTTAAACACTCTTCAATAAGGCTTAGTTTACATGCAGTGAAAGTAGGCTACAATAAACCTACTGCATTTATTACTCTTTTATGAATCAGCAATTAATAAACTACTAATAAACGGCAAACTACTTCTTCACTGCTGATTCCTGGTGGTTTAGAGGAGAAGTACTCCGAGTCGCCCCCTGTCGTTTCACAGAATAGCACAACGGCGAGCGCGTCAAGTATAAACGCCTCGTCCGTTTGGAGAGGGGCGCGCGCAGTCAGCGGAGACTCGCGCTCGTGCGGACGCGTCGAGTATAAACAAGGCTTGAGACTCAACACAACACGATTAAACACAATCAAACAAGCATTCCCTGCAAACCTCACAGACAAGGAGAACAATGTCTTCTGAAACTACAGGCAGCTCGACTTTATGTGATGTCATCAGATAAAACAAATAAATAATGAGTCTAGGGCTGTTTTCGACTAAGGATTTTCATAGTTGAATCTGATTCGTTAGATTTTGCCGTAGTCGACTGATAGTCGAACCTTTTTTTTTTTTTTTTTTTGATAGCAGCTAGATTTTTTCCATTTCAAACAAAAGAGCTAAAAAAAAAAAAAAAAAAAACATGGTGTGTAACAAATACCTTTTATTCATTTAAAGCCAGATGAAAAAAACATATCACACATAGGTAGGGTCACCAGACGTCCTGTTTTTCCTGGGACAGTCCCGTATTTCAACTCTAATATAGTGTCCCGACTTATGAAAAAATCATGTTTTGTCCCGTATTTGATCATAAATATATATATATATATATATATATATATATATATATATATATATATATACACTATATATATATTTATATATTATAGGTTTAGTTGAATACGCGCACGACAGAGAGAGAGAGAGAGAGAGAGAGAGAGAGAGACCTTGCGTGTGTGTGCTAGAGTACGCATTAATTACACGCGCGCACGACGAGAGACCTTGCGTGTGTTCTAGAGTACTCATTAATACGCACGTGTCTCCCTCAAAATTATAATAATAATAATAATATAGGGTTTATGTCTGTATTGACAAAAGAGTGGTAGAACTGTTTGTTTGTTTTTTGTTTGTTTGTAAAGTTAACAAGCCTTACCCGTTTCAAATGATACGGCATGTTGGTTGTCGTCATGTGATAGGGATGAAAGAAGCTGCTGGCACTTGCACTTAACTTTCTTTGGGTCATCTTTAACCTTCTCGAAATACTCCCACACTTTTGATGATTTTTTAGAAGCCATTGTGAGCCAAATCCGTAAATGCTAACAAATGTGGTCCAGACGTTACAGGCATGTAGTGTGCTGCTGCTCATTGGTTGCATACCACGCGCCTATTTTGAAATAACGAACTTGAGCGCGCAAAAGACACGATATGTGAACAGACCCTAACACTTCCCTACTATTCGACTATGAGGTTCATAGTCGAATCATACCTCTCCGAATCGAATCGTCGAATCCTCGACTATTAGAAGTCAGCCCTAACGAGTCAAAACATCATCAATCCTTCTTTTTTTCTTTACCAGGAATGTCCCATTGAGATACAATATCTCTTCTACCAGGGAGTCCTGGTCAAGATCAAGACAAAAGTACAAAGTAGTATTTATTTATTTATTTTTTGATAGGGACAAAGCATGTTGATGAACATTTGTACAGAGTACATAACACAACATAATAAACATACGACCATAAGTATACAGCGTCTATCAGCTTATGTGTGTGCGTGAGAGCTAGGCTAGTGTCTTGCGTGAGACTGGGTTGCTTTGACTCGTCCTCAGTGCTGCCGCTGTGAATATTGGATCACGGAGCTGCGTGACGGGACGACCGAACGAGACGGCCTCATCTGAACCGGCATCCCCTCCCGCGGCCCGCTCGTCTAGCAGACTTCCATATAAGGATGGACCTTGAATGTGATTTGGGATTTGACTGAAGACTGCCGAACCTTTCTGTCAATGCAAAAAAACAGGGACTAGTTCGCAAAAGTAGGTTTTGAACAAAATTGGCCATAACAAATGTTTTTTACACCCAAATCGAAATTGGATATACAGCTTGTCCGTCTTGAGCCAGGGATCACAGTGGTGTAAAAAGCTTGATTCTAAGTCAAACGGTCTAGGAGTTATGAGCAATTTAGTACTTTTGGTTGCTGTAGCGCCACCTATGGGCCAAACGGGGTCATACTCTGTTAGGTTGTCCCCATATTTGAGGCCTACCATCTGGGCGAGTTTCAAGTCTCTATTCCTTACGGTTTGGGCTGCACGATGCGTTTTAGGTTTTTTTTTTTTTTCGAATAGCAAATACAATAGGTTTTCAGCACTAAAGTGCTTGAACACCTAATAATAATTCATTACATTTATATAGCGCTTTATCTGGGACCTCAAAGTGCTTTACATAGAAGGGGGAATCTCCTCAACCACCACCAATGTGCAGCATCCACTTGGATGATGTGACGGCAGCCATATTGCGCCAGAACGCTCACCACACACCAGCTTACTGGTGGAGAGGAGACAGTGATGAAGCCAATCAGTATATATGGGGATGATTAGGAGGCCATGATGGACAGAAGCCACTGGGCAAATTTGGCCAGGATGCCGGGGTTACACCCCTACTCTTTATCGAAGGACATCTTGGGATTTTTTAATGACCACAGAGAGTCAGGGCCTCGGTTTAACATCTCATCCGAAGGACGGTGCTCTATTGACATATATGTGACCAGACACGGAAAGTAGGGACACAAGTTGGTTCTGGGGCATTTTGAGTTATTCATAGATTCTGAAAGTGTAGTCTCCAAGCTTTCCAACGATGCGTAACACATGGAAATCTGATAATATTTGGAGAAGTTGTGGCCATTTGAAGGTAGCCACTCAAAATAACTAAAAGCGGAGAAAACAGCCTCTAAAGATCTGCAGTTCTCACCTCTCTCTGCCGCTGGGAGTGACAATAGGGCTCATTTACATCTCATTTAGATAAGCCATACCCCCTGTAAAGCTTTACAGCTTTTTTTTTCTGTCCTGCTAGCTAATAACAATAGGTAGGTGTTGGGAAGGTCTAAACAGACTAAACATGAGATAACGTGTACGTGTTCTTAGAATGAGCACAAAACGACAAACTTTAATGTTTACGGAAACTCACCTCCAGGACGGTGAATGCACTTCTGCCGCTCTAGGCGAAAATAGATATAACGCAAAACCAGCAACAACACACAAATACCAATATGCCATGATATAACGCAAAACCAGCAACAACACACAAAGGCCAATATGCCAAAGGCATACATATAACGCAAATAGTGCGCAACGCGCGTGTGCCCAAAATGTCAACAATATTAAAGTTTATGCAGGAGGCTAGTACCTGCTGGCATTTTTCTTTAAGCAGTCATGACAGGGATTTTCCAAATAATCATTTCAACTCCTCAAATTACTGTTGCAAATCTCTTTACATCACTTATGTGCGTATACACACACAAATGAAATGTCCGCAAGCACATTATATCATGAGCAGGTTCATCTTAAATAACGACTAAAGAGCAAATGAAGCTTAACTTACGTTTCAGGCCTTCATCGCAGCAAAGGTCTTAACTGCATCCTCCATTTCGATTCTCTGTGCCAGTTCATGTTCTATTGAGATTGTTGCCAGTCCATTAAGTCTCCATTAAGTCTGTTCCCTGTTCACAAAGTGCGGCGAAAACATTTTCAGTGTACTGTAACTGCCACGGTTCAGCTCTTCTGCCACAATCTTTGCGGCGTCCATCTTCATTGAATTTTGATATCAGATAGAGCCGAGCAGAGCACAGCACAGCATAATAAGTAGCCATGCGGTTCACTTGGAGGGCGGGGACAAAAGCGCTATATTCAGTATGGAAGTACACACAGACAATAACACACCACGCCCCTACTGCGTGCTAGAATCTACGAAAACAAGCCGATTTCAACCTCAAAATGTACGCTTTTAAATATACCAATACTGCTATCTCAAACATGGAGAGGCTTCTTCATGATCTCAACTAACAGATTCTCAGTGTTGTGTGTAACGCGTTACAAAGTACCGTAACGTTACTGTAACGTAACTACTTTTTCGGGTAAAAAGTAGTGTAACGCGTTACTACTGAAAATTTGGTAACGAAACGTAGTTCCTTTTTCAATTCCGCACAATGTTACTTTTCCCAGGGACAGATTTGACAGCAACACTGTCTCCTCAGCTGCGCGCAATAGTCACAAGCTCCACACAGTACGTGTCAGAGGCTGGTAGCAGAGCAATCAATTCTGTGAATTACACTGCGCAAACCAAAAGTAATACTACTCACCGGATGAAGAAGGGTTGGCTCCCCACAGAACACAAAATATTAATTTTTTTGTATTTTTCGTGTTCGCATTTATGAGGAAAAAAACAACATTATGGACGTAACAGTTCTTCAGACGTGACTGCTCTGAAAGCGGCACTAAAATACTGCTTTAAAACTTTTACAGAGACCTCACTCAAACAGGCATTTAAAACACCAAATATTAAGGATTGGCATATCAAGCAAAATAATATTCGATGATTGCTGGAAAATCGTTCCTCTCCCCCCACATGCTTACGGTAAGATGTACATTTCTCTGTACTGTAGGCCTACGTGTTGTAGCCTAGTCATTAATGAAAACGATTTAGTTTCATATTTATGTTTAAATAAAATACTTATTTTTTTATTTCATCTATGTTGATTATATGAAAAGTGAAAATGAGTAAGATCTTAAAAGCGCAATCGGGAGACAAATGGAGTGGGCAGACATTATTCTGATTAAGTTAAGTTTGTTTTTGTAGAAAGCCTTTCTTTAAAGTGAATTTCGTTTTGTATTAATTGTATCTTAATTTTAATAAATGTTTCATCCACCAATTGTCTGGATTTAATACATAAGAAGTAAATAAAGCAGGCAGGCAATATAATAAGGACTTCGGAGCTCCGTGCTGGCGCGTGATCTGAGCTCATCTCATAAATGAACCGAAACTCAGCATATAAGCTACTTGCCTCAAAGATCTGAGAAATATATAGAAAGCTTGAAATGTGTACTTTAAAACAAAACTATTCAAAACGAAAGAAAACAGACTAGCCTACTCTATGCTCATGTGATCCGTATGAAATGTGCATTTCTCTCTGGCGCGTTCACTACTGCAAAGATCGCGAGTCAGCATCGTCAACTTTATCTTTGCAGCCTACATTGACAAAGAAAACACTTGTTTATTAATAAACAATTAAAATGTCTCCTTGCTATATTTGACATATTCATAACCATTACTTTTGCCGGTTCTTGGTGACATTTTTCATGAACTCGTCACCACTGCTCAATAGTTAATATTGTTCTTTGGTGTTTAGTTTATACAGGTTTTTCAAATGTTATTTAAATAAAAATATATATTTCTATCTCAAAATTTATCTTTTTTCTAGTTTTCTTCTTCTAGTTTTTCAATAAGTAGAGATCATTGTAGAATTGTATGTAGGCCTACATTTAAAAACAGATATTGGGTTCTGCCCAAAGTCAAGCAACATAAAAGTAACGTAAAAGTAACGAGTAACGTAAAAAGTTACTTTCCAAAGGGGGTAACTAAGTAAAGTAACGGATTACTTTTTAAAAAAGTAACTAGTAACGAGCAAACACTACTTTTTCAAAGTAACTTCCCCAACACTGCAGATTCTGCAAAAAAGCGGAAATCACAAATTTTGGAAAAAAACGCTTCTTTCTCATTTTCCTCACAAGTTGTGCTGCCGACTTGCGTCCCTGGGTTCCGTGTTCGGTCACATATACTGGGGCGTTAGGACCCACACAGAGCACAGGGTGAGCGCCCCTTGCTGGCCTCACTAACACCTCTTCCAGCAGCAACCTGGTTTTCTCAGAAGGTCTCCCATCCAGGTACTAACCAGGCACAGCCCTGCTTAGCTTCAGTGGGGACCAGTCTTGGGCTACAGGGTGATATGGCTGCTGGTAAATCAGAGTAAAGCTCATCTGATTGGCTGCATGGTGAAGGACACGCCTCCTCTTCGCTTGCAGAACTCCGTGAGTGAGAGAATCGTGCCAAACCTGGAAGTGCAAGGAAAAGAAAGACTCAACTGTACAAATTGGGTTATTTTGGGAACTTTTTTGCACCATTTAGACATTTGCAACAGTTTATTTTTTTACACAAAGTTTGATTTTATGGAATTAATCTGTTTGCAGTTTCTGGCTCTGTTGTTTTCGCTTGCAGATTGCTGTTCACAGGCTTACAATGCTTTTGGCCGTATTTGTGCAAAATAAACTAAAAGTGTAAGCGTGGAAAAATGGAAGTCAGAAGAATATAGATCATATTTATTTTGCTTTAGCATGAAGCTGCAGTTTCACAATGCATGAATTACAATTACGAATAACAGGAAAATGCTAATTTTTTTTTCTTACACTTGAAAGGGGATTTACACCATTACAAATCTTCTTTTGCGCATGCAAATTTAATTTACGCTCGCAATCTTATTCACAAATCTTACCCTGTGCATGCGGTTCTTTATGGCATCATATTACCTTCATAGAGTAAGAGAGCAGTCTGGGCGATGGGCGCGGGGCATTACGTGTAGCTCCGCCCTCCCCCAATTTCATTGGTTTATAAAACAGCGATCACATTGGCGTAGACGCTTGAGGCATGAGCATGTGCAATCCTTTATGTACGAGTTTATGAATGATCCACTACACTACAGAAATATCAAGTGATAACCATGGCGATTTCAGTACCGATTAATTGGATAATGTCTTGAAGAACTTAATACGAGTTAAACAGTTAATACGACTTAGTAAGTTAGATTAAGTTACTGTACAACAAGCAATCCCTTCAGGCAGCCCGCCGTGTAATATAGCCTATATATACGTGCTGCTAAATCTGGCCACGCTATATAGCCTATATATACTCAGTTGTTATTTGATTTTGTTTGGAAAAAAACCCTCGTTATTTTAACTGTCACCTGCCCGTATACAGGCAACCTAAATTGACTTCATTATATTACTATTAAATCTAGTCATGACAAACTATATATCGTTGGAAAGGCCCAAGACTCCTTAATAGATATTTTAGCACTTTTTTTTCTTACAAATTATGTATGAACAGTAATATATGAATTTATGACAAGAGTGCGCCTCAAAAAATCGACGTCATTACAGGAGTTTCTGACCTTTGTCACAAAAAGTTGACGCACACACTTTTAATAATTTAAATTTTGTTTTTTAATGCTAAAAGTTCATAATAAAACATAATTTAGTATTTCTCAAAAAAAGATACAATTATAAGAGAGAGTATATGGGGCACTATCTGTCACTTTGAGTGATTTATGGCCCCATGATTGACCACGCCCCTTTTTCCCACGCTAAGCCCCGCCCCTTTTTCCCACGCTAAGCCCCGCCCCTTTTTCCCACGCTTAGCTCAGCCCCCTTTTCCCACGCTTAGTCCCGTCCCCCTCCCACCCACTTCCGGAGAGATCATGTGACCGTGGGAATTCCCACGGTACGGAAACCCTCCCATTCGAACCGGTTCCGGAACCCCACCCATTCGAACCGGTACCGGTCTGGGCACGTGTTGTACACCTGTTACGAGCACCTGTCTTGATCAATGTAAAAAATGTTCAAAATAATGGAAAAACATTCAAAACAATACATTTTCAATCCTTTTAAGAAGGATAGCAGAAAACAGAGATAGGTTTAGTGTTTTTTATATTAACATGTAGTGATTTAAAACCATTAAATCCATTTATATCATTAAAACATAGTAATGTTCCATTTTACATAAAACATCTGTTTTAAAAAAGTGTTTTCAATCACAATAATAACTAAAACAGCGTGTATTAAAATTATATCAAGTAAATAGTTATGTTTTCTTAAAACATCTAACATCGCTTGTATTAAAATTACATCAAACAAATAGGTCTAATATGTCTTCAGTGTTCACACACACTTGTAAGTTGTTTAAACTGCATTTCTTAAAGTTATCAAAGTGTTTTAGTTCTTAAAACATCTAACATCGATTGTATTAAAACTATTTCTATCATACATTTACAACTATTTTCTATCATACATTTCACCTGTTACGTGTATCTGACTTGATCAATGTAAAAAATGTTCAAAATGATGGAAAAACATTCAAAACAATACATTTTCAATCCTTTTAAGAAGGATGTCAGAAAACAGAGATAGGTTTAGTGTTTTTTATATTAACATGTAGTGATTTAAAACCATTAAATCCATTTATATCATTAAAACATAGTAATGTTCCATTTTACATAAAACATTTGTTTTAATAAAAGTGTTTTCAATCACAATAATAACTAAAACAGTGTGTATTAAAATTATATCAGGTAAATAGTTATGTTTTCTTAAAACATCTAACATCGCTTGTATTAAAATTACATCAAACAAATAGATCTAATATGTCTTCAGTGTTCACACACACTTGTAAGTTGTTTAAACTGCATTTCTTAAAGTTATCAAAGTGTTTTAGTTCTTAAAACATCTAACATCGATTGTATTAAAACTATTTCTATCATACATTTACAACTATTTTCTATCATACATTTCACCTGTTACGTGTATCTGACTTGATCAATGTAAAAAATGTTCAAAATGATGGAAAAACATTCAAAACAATACATTTTCAATCCTTTTAAGAAGGATGTCAGAAAACAGAGATAGGTTTAGTGTTTTTATATTAACATGTAGTGATTTAAAACCATTAAATCCATTTATATCATTAAAACATAGTAATGTTCCATTTTACATAAAACATTTGTTTTAATAAAAGTGTTTTCAATCACAATAATAACTAAAACAGTGTGTATTAAAATTATATCAGGTAAATAGTTATGTTTTCTTAAAACATCCAACATCGCTTGTATTAAAATTACATCAAACAAATAGATCTAATATGTCTTCAGTGTTCACACACACTTGTAAGTTGTTTAAACTGCATTTCTTAAAGTTATCAAAGTGTTTTAGCTCTTAAAACATCTAACATCGGTTGTATTAAAACTATTTCTATCATACATTTACAACTATTTTCTATCATACATTTAAAAGAGTTGTGTTTTTCACAATAACACAGTGTTTAAAACTATTAAAATAACTTGTATCATTAAGATACTATTGTCTTTAGTGTTCATACACGGTGCTAATATTAAAATTATATCAGGTAAATAGTTATGTTTTCTTAAAACATCTAACATCGCTTGTATTAAAATTACATCAAACAAATAGATCTAATATGTCTTCAGTGTTCACACACACTTGTAAGTTGTTTAAACTGCATTTCTTAAAGTTATCAAAGTGTTTTAGCTCTTAAAACATCTAACATCGGTTGTATTAAAACTATTTCTATCAAACATTTACAACTATTTTCTATCATACATTTAAAAAAGTTGTGTTTTCACAATAACACTGTGTTTAAAACTATTAAAATAACTTATATCATTAAGATACTATTGTCTTTAGTGTTCATACACGAAGCTAATATTAAAATTATATCAAGTAATAGTTGTTTTCTTAAAACGTCTAAAACCACGTGTATTAAAATTATATTATGCAAATACATCTAAAACAATAGTTCTATTTTTATCACACATTTAAAAAAAGGTGTACTTTTCACATAACACTCAGTGATTAAAAACCATTAAGTCGTTTTTATATCATTAAAACACAGTGTAGACCTTTACCTTTACACATTATTTAGTAAAATGTTCCATTTTACATAAACCATATGTTTTAAAAAAGTGTTTGCAATCACAATAATAACTAAAACAGCGGGTGTTTAAATTATATCATGTAAATAGTTTTTTACTTAAAACATCTAAAGACGGTTGTATTAAAATTACATCAAACAATAGTTCTATCTACATTTAAAGAAGGTGTGTTTTTCACAATAACGCTCGGTGCTTAAAACTATTAAAACAATTTATATCATTAAGATACTATTGTCTTTAGTGTTCATACACATGAAAAAGTTTAAAAGTGTTTTCTTAAAGTTATCAAAATGCGTTAGCATTAAAAACGTCTAAAACCATGTGTATTAAAATTATATTATGCATATACATCTAATTACTATATTCGAAGTTGCACTTTCCACAATTACACATCGTTTAAAAATATTAAAATGTTGTATAAAGTTAAAATACACATATCTTTAGTGTTTCATACACTTGTAAAATGTTAAAACATTAATGAAAAAGTTTAAATTGTATCTTCTTAACGTTATCGAGATTTTCTAGCATTAAAACATCTAAAACAATGTGTAATGCAATTTTATATCAAACAATAGATCTATTTTCTATCATACGTTTTCTAAAATTAAAACTTTATGTTAAAAATCACAGTATTTTAAAAACACATGCATATTAAAAAACTGACTTACGTTTTTTACATCCACGCTTTGTTGTTGAAAGAAGAACAAAAGTAATCCTGTTTAAAGATTTAATCCACCAGCAAAGATACATCCAGCACCAGAGGGATTGTCCAAAGGTATTAATCCATCTCCAAAGGTATATCAAACTCCAAAACTTTAGAGATTTTAATTCACAAAGTTGTGTAAATGTAATTCCCCGGGAGCTCTGCGAAACACGTCTACACCCTTACATCCCAAAAGTTAGACTGACATCCGTGAGGTCTACAAAGCAGCCTGACATAGACTCCACCCCTAGACCCTCCCACAACAGGTGATGAGGCGTGGGAACTCGGTTCCCACGCGCACACACGCTCTCTTCCCACGCGCACACACACACACACATACGTCACACAAGCACCCCCACATAATGAAAGAAGAGACATGCACCCATGCGATGCGCATGCGCGGACACACACACACACACACACACACACACACACACACACACCTCATGTTCCTCCCATAGGATGACAGGTCATTGTGTGTGCTTAAAAAGGAGGACGGATTCTGTACACAATACTTGTGATCTTTATCCAACTAGAAATGGCCACCGCTGACCCTAAAACTCCTGAAAGGAACATCAATGATGTTATGGAGTATTTAACACTGGATCCGAGGAAAAAACATGGACCATGTTTAACTCGATTTCTCCATGAGTTGACGGATCGTGTGAAGTATACTTTTCGTCTGTCCGGGGGACGTGCATGCACTTACGAGTTTGACAAGGAATTACGCGAGGTCAGACTCATCAATATCGATGATGATGATTGTTTCACGTCGAAAATGAATGAAGATCCTGATCTGGTATTCACAGAAAAGGATTGGATTTTATTTTACAAAACTGTCTGGAGAGATTTGAAAGATGGCGGGAGCGAACCACTCTTTATTGCAGAGTGGCCTGGATTAAGTTTTGGCACAAGGTACCGTCTTCTCGCGGATCACGTCAACAAACATGCAGAAGACTACATCTACATTTTATGCACCGACTTTGTTCGAGACCATCCGCAGTACTCTTGGCCTATCACGGAGGAGGAACATTTTAAATTTTACGATTTAAAGTTTATGTTTCAATGGAAAGATTTGCCGATATTGGAGGATATTTTCTCTAAAATCAATCAACTCTTCTCATGGGGGAATGCGTATGATAGGTACAAGAATATTAAAGTCCGTCTGTTCAATCCCGAATGGTGCACACCTTCCAGGAGAGGCGTTCATGTGTCTCAGCCTGCATACTACAAACATTAAACGAGGATCCTGACAGACTGTCTCAAACCGTTGCACAAGGATCCTGACAGACTGTCTCAAACCGTTGCACTGGATTATTGATGATGGTCATACATCGAAAAGGCATCATGACGGTGGATGATACGTCTAACGAAGTTATCGAATCAGATGAACACTGTATGGAAATTATTGAACGATTGGAATAATAGGTAGGGTAAAAAACTACACACCTGTGTGTGTGTGTGTGCGACTATCAACGACATTCTGAACAGTTGTCTGAATGGAGATATATTATGTGTCTTTGTACGTATGTAACTGTTGTTTTTAAATTGTCAAGGAATGAATATCTCAATGTCTGTAAAATGAATGATATTACGTGTGAATACATGTTGGAGAAAAATTTATTTCGATGTTTGGATGATATTAAATTAATTCTGTGTATGTTGTAACCTTATACTTTTTTCTATTCTGAAATAAAAAATATAAAATTCATCCCATGTATGTCGGTACTTTTTTCTATTCTGAAATAAAATGTATAGACATGACTGAATGAATACATATTTAAAAAACTTTACTCAATTGCATTAATTTACGTGCTATGATGTATTATTTACCACTCTTTTATTTTTCCTTTTATAAGCGTTTTAACTCACATCTTCATTACCACATCATCTGATTATCTGTTTATCTTTCTGTATCAAACATACGCTTACGCTTTTACAACAGTCAAATCTAACATATTTGAAGAAAAACTAATACTTATCATAATAACGTAGTGTAGCCTATTAAAATGATGTATAAGTTAAAATACACTGGTCTTAGCCTTTTTAAACATTTGTGAATGTTAAAACGCTAAAAGGCCGGTGGTCAGCCATTTACAGAAAAGTAAAACAAGTTAAGACTTTTTCATTACAAAAACGATACATTTATCTTTCACACATTGTTCGTAAAACTGTTAATATCATAAAATATCAATCTGTGCGATGGTGTTAAGTCAAATGGAGAGTTTATTCTATATACCAGAATTCACTCTACTCTAATTAAAATAACGAGCAACTTCACCTCTTTTTAAATATTTTTATATCTGCCTTAACTCGCGTACTCCAAACTGATTATGTGTTTATCTTTCTGTATCAAACGAACACTTACGTTTTTACAACAGTCAAACCTAACATATTTGAAGAAAACTAATACTTTTCATAATAACGTAGCGTACCCTATTAAAATGACGTATAAGTTAAAATACAGACTTATTAGCATTTTAAACATTTGTAAAATGTTAAAACGTTTAAAGGTGAGTGCTCAATCATTTACAGAAAAGTAAAAACAAGCTAAGACTTTTTCATTACAAAAGATACATCTATCTTTCACACATTATTCGTAAAAAAGTGTTACATTATACGTAAATCATCTTTACACATACTAGTCTACTATAAATAAACTAGCCACAACCTTTTAACCAATCACAGGTAGACCCAACACGCACCCACGCATGTGCAAGCACAGACTCCTTAATGTCTGAGCGTGCTGTGCCACATGCAGATGTTATTTTTCCCTCCTGATGATGTGTGAGATCTAGGAATTACTTTATAACACATAGTTATCTAAAAAAGCTAGGAGATAGTCTTATACCGTTCTGCAGTATTCGTAAAACAGTTACGATTTACATAAAATATCATTCAGTGCGAAGCTGTTAAGGCTAATTCAACATCTAAATGTATAATTTATCACTCTTTTAATTTTCCTATTATAAGTGTTTTAACTCACATAACCATTAGCTACTACGTCTGATTATGTGTTGGTCTTTCCGTATCAAGCACACACGTATACGTTTTTAAATCGAACAAATAGATCTAATTCATTGAAGTTACTTTACACAATTACACATAGTTTAAAAGTATTAAAATGATGTATAAGTTAAAATACACAGGTTTTAGCCTTTTTAAACATTTATGAATGTTAAAACGCTAAAAGGTCGACGGTCAGGCATTTACAGAAAAGTAAAACAAGTTAAGACTTTTTCATTACAAAAAAGATACATTTATCTTTCACACATTGTTCGTAAAACTGTTAATATCATAAAATATCAATCTGTACGATGGTGTTATGTCAAATGGAGAGTTTATTCTATAGGGTTATATCAGATCGTAGTACTTTATCACACTATTTTATTTCCCATACATATATGAAAATTGCACAGAGTTTACATGTTGTTTTAAAATCACCATTATTTTAATGTTTAAAATTTAAAAACGGGGCAAGAAATTATTAATTGGAATGGAATAATGATTTATTTCGCACGGTAGGCCTAAGCTGTAACTTTTACAGTCATGTTAATCATATTTAACATATTTATATTTTCTATTTAACACTTTTAAACGTCTTTAAATGGCTTTCTTTATTATCCAATGTTTCTGCTAAGTTTATGAGAATCACTTTGAATTTTCTTTTTGACAAAATGTGTTACAGTCAATACTGCATTCACGGATCAAAATCACTCATACCATAATAATCTAAAATCTAAATATATCACCGTTTTCGTTTTTTATAACATATAATAATCCACACGTTTCATGTTTATCTTCGAAACGAACAAGTATACTTACAAGTCAAAGTAGAAAATTTAAGGTAATCATTGCACAATTGTTACTATCCGTAAAATAATTGAAAATGTTTATCGTGAGGCCTGTCATGAGTGATCACTATTAAACTTCATGTCAGACTTGCAACCATATCACGATGATGCTTCTGCCATCTATCAGTTGAAAATTGTAATTGTTATGTTATTATGAAACGAATGACAATCGAATCTTTTCCAGCTTATGGCCCAGCCGTAGTTATATTTATTTGTCAGATCGATGATTTTAAGTGTTTGATCCACACACACACACACACATACACACACACACACACACACACACACACACACACACACACACACACACACACACACACACACACACACGCACACACGCACACACACACACACACACACACACACACACACACACACACACACACACACACACACACACACACACACACACACAGGACTCCAGAGAGTCTGCCGTAGCATGGGGTCATCATGCTGATTATACTGTATGTGCTAATTTGATCTCCTTATGGTGAATGTAAGAAATATTTTATTGCTCCGGTTATCTGTAGAAGTTGAAACTACTGGGGTCGTTTGTCATATGTTTTCTAGTTGTAAATCAGATGTCATACAGAGATGAAAGGCCTTCTTTGAAAAATGTGTGCGGGAAGAGGGGGAGTGTTTGAAAAATGTCATACGCGTTTCTTTAAAAGATCCGGAGTAGTCTATTTCATTTAGGCTAAATACGTTACCGTGTACGGATAGGGGTCGCTGAATCGATCTACAAAGACATGGCTGAATTCCATCAAGGTACATTAACCATATCTCTTATTTGAACAAAAACCAAAATGTATAATGAATGATTGTTAGAATAACGTACATTCTTCACTCTTATCAACACTATACAGATGCTGTATTACCTGAACCATCCGGCGAAGATAATCTAGAACAACTCATGGATGACCTTTGTGAGTATTTTCATAAAATATGTTCAGTTTTATAATTTATTGAAATGACTACGGCACTAATATATGTTTGTTGTTGAATTAGATCACATTGCTTTTCCGGATGGCGTTTCATCGGCCGATTTTTTACAAGCTAATACTTATAACGATAATCCTGTAGAAGAGGATATCGACGAAAATGACGCATCACACAATCCTGTTTGTGTTCAAGTATATGAGGATGTCACACCCTGGGGTAGTCCAGAACAGTCGATACATGATCAGCCAGATAATTCACCCCCGGCGCCTAATACTGATGGTTTGTGCGACACGAGTCATTCTAGAACGTGTACGAATCTACGACCTTTAGGTCAAGGAATAAAGAGACTTCGTGAAATTTATGGTGAATATGACAACGGCGTACGATTAGAGTATCCTAGCGAAGGTGGGTGGTGACTATTGTATTTGTCTTACTGTATTTATTAATTCATCTAACCTATCTTATTTTTAATCGATACGTTTAAAATAATAAATGAATATTATTTTTCCAGAACAAAGCACCACGGATGGTTGCACATCCACAAACGTTTACAAGAAAGGACTTTTAAATTTACAACCAAACTCTACCTCATCCACAAGCGTCTCGCTGGATAACGGTAAGAAACTATATTTTACAACATATTTTTAATCTAATAAATAATGAATTTAATATTTATTAATATATTTCACCTAGGACAAGATTACGATGAAAGAGGTTTAAACACTTTCATGGATTCACAAACAGCAGCGCTAGATGCACTTGACTCCGAACAGAATTCATCAGACAGTGATGATTCCGTACTGGGATCTGAAGGAACATCCAGACCATTGTACAGTGACAGAGGTCATCACAGACCCACTCATGAGACACTACAAGGTGTTAATAGAGTTTTTTCGAGAATTTTAGATGTTGTAACACGTCCGTTAACGTATCAACAAACCGAGGCGATTGTAGCTGAATCCACGGGGAGTATCGTAACACTTCTAAACAATGTAATACAGCAACAGTGTCAGCACGCTCAGGGTTTAAGGAGTGTTATGGATTTGCTTGGTACATGTCGTGAGGAGGGAATGGACGCTAACACACAATTGCGTAATGAATTATTGCTAGTTCGTCAAGAGATTGAGGTGGTAAGGGGTCAACTTTTAACTGTAGTCCTAACACTAATCTCTGAGAGATTGAACATTATGCAAAGTTTGATGTAACTACATGGTGTCTTTATGAAATGATGTGACGGTACCATTATTGTTTTCACATGTGTTCGTTATTATTTACAGGTGGTTGTTATTATTTTACTGTTTACTGTAAGTGTTACAAGTTGACCTATGTGTAATTGTATTAACATTGATGGTTTGAGATTGTATTTCCTGCTAAATAAATCATTATTCCATTCCAATTAATAATTTCTTGCCCTGTTTTTAAATTTTAAACATTAAAATAATGGTGATTTTAAAACAACATGTAAACTCTGTGCAATTTTCATATATGTATGGGAAATAAAATAGTGTGATAAAGTACTACGATCTGATATAACCCTATAGAATAAACTCTCCATTTGACATAACACCATCGTACAGATTGATATTTTATGATATTAACAGTTTTACGAACAATGTGTGAAAGATAAATGTATCTTTTTTGTAATGAAAAAGTCTTAACTTGTTTTACTTTTCTGTAAATGCCTGACCGTCGACCTTTTAGCGTTTTAACATTCATAAATGTTTAAAAAGGCTAAGACCTGTGTATTTTAACTTATACATCATTTTAATACTTTTAAACTATGTGTAATTGTGTAAAGTAACTTCAATGAATTAGATCTATTTGTTCGATTTAAAAACGTATACGTGTGTGCTTGATACGGAAAGACCAACACATAATCAGACGTAGTAGCTAATGGTTATGTGAGTTAAAACACTTATAATAGGAAAATTAAAAGAGTGATAAATTATACATTTAGATGTTGAATTAGCCTTAACAGCTTCGCACTGAATGATATTTTATGTAAATCGTAACTGTTTTACGAATACTGCAGAACGGTATAAGACTATCTCCTAGCTTTTTTAGATAACTATGTGTTATAAAGTAATTCCTAGATCTCACACATCATCAGGAGGGAAAAATAACATCTGCATGTGGCACAGCACGCTCAGACATTAAGGAGTCTGTGCTTGCACATGCGTGGGTGCGTGTTGGGTCTACCTGTGATTGGTTAAAAGGTTGTGGCTAGTTTATTTATAGTAGACTAGTATGTGTAAAGATGATTTACGTATAATGTAACACTTTTTTACGAATAATGTGTGAAAGATAGATGTATCTTTTGTAATGAAAAAGTCTTAGCTTGTTTTTACTTTTCTGTAAATGATTGAGCACTCACCTTTAAACGTTTTAACATTTTACAAATGTTTAAAATGCTAATAAGTCTGTATTTTAACTTATACGTCATTTTAATAGGGTACGCTACGTTATTATGAAAAGTATTAGTTTTCTTCAAATATGTTAGGTTTGACTGTTGTAAAAACGTAAGTGTTCGTTTGATACAGAAAGATAAACACATAATCAGTTTGGAGTACGCGAGTTAAGGCAGATATAAAAATATTTTAAAAAGAGGTGAAGTTGCTCGTTATTTTAATTAGAGTAGAGTGAATTCTGGTATATAGAATAAACTCTCCATTTGACTTAACACCATCGCACAGATTGATATTTTATGATATTAACAGTTTTACGAACAATGTGTGAAAGATAAATGTATCGTTTTTGTAATGAAAAAGTCTTAACTTGTTTTACTTTTCTGTAAATGGCTGACCACCGGCCTTTTAGCGTTTTAACATTCACAAATGTTTAAAAAGGCTAAGACCAGTGTATTTTAACTTATACATCATTTTAATAGGCTACACTACGTTATTATGATAAGTATTAGTTTTTCTTCAAATATGTTAGATTTGACTGTTGTAAAAGCGTAAGCGTATGTTTGATACAGAAAGATAAACAGATAATCAGATGATGTGGTAATGAAGATGTGAGTTAAAACGCTTATAAAAGGAAAAATAAAAGAGTGGTAAATAATACATCATAGCACGTAAATTAATGCAATTGAGTAAAGTTTTTTAAATATGTATTCATTCAGTCATGTCTATACATTTTATTTCAGAATAGAAAAAAGTACCGACATACATGGGATGAATTTTATATTTTTTATTTCAGAATAGAAAAAAGTATAAGGTTACAACATACACAGAATTAATTTAATATCATCCAAACATCGAAATAAATTTTTCTCCAACATGTATTCACACGTAATATCATTCATTTTACAGACATTGAGATATTCATTCCTTGACAATTTAAAAACAACAGTTACATACGTACAAAGACACATAATATATCTCCATTCAGACAACTGTTCAGAATGTCGTTGATAGTCGCACACACACACACACAGGTGTGTAGTTTTTTACCCTACCTATTATTCCAATCGTTCAATAATTTCCATACAGTGTTCATCTGATTCGATAACTTCGTTAGACGTATCATCCACCGTCATGATGCCTTTTCGATGTATGACCATCATCAATAATCCAGTGCAACGGTTTGAGACAGTCTGTCAGGATCCTTGTGCAACGGTTTGAGACAGTCTGTCAGGATCCTCGTTTAATGTTTGTAGTATGCAGGCTGAGACACATGAACGCCTCTCCTGGAAGGTGTGCACCATTCGGGATTGAACAGACGGACTTTAATATTCTTGTACCTATCATACGCATTCCCCCATGAGAAGAGTTGATTGATTTTAGAGAAAATATCCTCCAATATCGGCAAATCTTTCCATTGAAACATAAACTTTAAATCGTAAAATTTAAAATGTTCCTCCTCCGTGATAGGCCAAGAGTACTGCGGATGGTCTCGAACAAAGTCGGTGCATAAAATGTAGATGTAGTCTTCTGCATGTTTGTTGACGTGATCCGCGAGAAGACGGTACCTTGTGCCAAAACTTAATCCAGGCCACTCTGCAATAAAGAGTGGTTCGCTCCCGCCATCTTTCAAATCTCTCCAGACAGTTTTGTAAAATAAAATCCAATCCTTTTCTGTGAATACCAGATCAGGATCTTCATTCATTTTCGACGTGAAACAATCATCATCATCGATATTGATGAGTCTGACCTCGCGTAATTCCTTGTCAAACTCGTAAGTGCATGCACGTCCCCCGGACAGACGAAAAGTATACTTCACACGATCCGTCAACTCATGGAGAAATCGAGTTAAACATGGTCCATGTTTTTTCCTCGGATCCAGTGTTAAATACTCCATAACATCATTGATGTTCCTTTCAGGAGTTTTAGGGTCAGCGGTGGCCATTTCTAGTTGGATAAAGATCACAAGTATTGTGTACAGAATCCGTCCTCCTTTTTAAGCACACACAATGACCTGTCATCCTATGGGAGGAACATGAGTGTGTGTGTGTGTGTGTGTGTGTGTGTGTGTGTGTGTCCGCGCATGCGCATCGCATGGGTGCATGTCTCTTCTTTCATTATGTGGGGGTGCTTGTGTGACGTATGTGTGTGTGTGTGTGCGCGTGGGAAGAGAGCGTGTGTGCGCGTGGGAACCGAGTTCCCACGCCTCATCACCTGTTGTGGGAGGGTCTAGGGGTGGAGTCTATGTCAGGCTGCTTTGTAGACCTCACGGATGTCAGTCTAACTTTTGGGATGTAAGGGTGTAGACGTGTTTCGCAGAGCTCCCGGGGAATTACATTTACACAACTTTGTGAATTAAAATCTCTAAAGTTTTGGAGTTTGATATACCTTTGGAGATGGATTAATACCTTTGGACAATCCCTCTGGTGCTGGATGTATCTTTGCTGGTGGATTAAATCTTTAAACAGGATTACTTTTGTTCTTCTTTCAACAACAAAGCGTGGATGTAAAAAACGTAAGTCAGTTTTTTAATATGCATGTGTTTTTAAAATACTGTGATTTTTAACATAAAGTTTTAATTTTAGAAAACGTATGATAGAAAATAGATCTATTGTTTGATATAAAATTGCATTACACATTGTTTTAGATGTTTTAATGCTAGAAAATCTCGATAACGTTAAGAAGATACAATTTAAACTTTTTCATTAATGTTTTAACATTTTACAAGTGTATGAAACACTAAAGATATGTGTATTTTAACTTTATACAACATTTTAATATTTTTAAACGATGTGTAATTGTGGAAAGTGCAACTTCGAATATAGTAATTAGATGTATATGCATAATATAATTTTAATACACATGGTTTTAGACGTTTTTAATGCTAACGCATTTTGATAACTTTAAGAAAACACTTTTAAACTTTTTCATGTGTATGAACACTAAAGACAATAGTATCTTAATGATATAAATTGTTTTAATAGTTTTAAGCACTGAGCGTTATTGTGAAAAACACACCTTCTTTAAATGTAGATAGAACTATTGTTTGATGTAATTTTAATACAACCGTCTTTAGATGTTTTAAGTAAAAAACTATTTACATGATATAATTTAAACACCCGCTGTTTTAGTTATTATTGTGATTGCAAACACTTTTTTAAAACATATGGTTTATGTAAAATGGAACATTTTACTAAATAATGTGTAAAGGTAAAGGTCTACACTGTGTTTTAATGATATAAAAACGACTTAATGGTTTTTAATCACTGAGTGTTATGTGAAAAGTACACCTTTTTTTAAATGTGTGATAAAAATAGAACTATTGTTTTAGATGTATTTGCATAATATAATTTTAATACACGTGGTTTTAGACGTTTTAAGAAAACAACTATTACTTGATATAATTTTAATATTAGCTTCGTGTATGAACACTAAAGACAATAGTATCTTAATGATATAAGTTATTTTAATAGTTTTAAACACAGTGTTATTGTGAAAACACAACTTTTTTAAATGTATGATAGAAAATAGTTGTAAATGTTTGATAGAAATAGTTTTAATACAACCGATGTTAGATGTTTTAAGAGCTAAAACACTTTGATAACTTTAAGAAATGCAGTTTAAACAACTTACAAGTGTGTGTGAACACTGAAGACATATTAGATCTATTTGTTTGATGTAATTTTAATACAAGCGATGTTAGATGTTTTAAGAAAACATAACTATTTACCTGATATAATTTTAATATTAGCACCGTGTATGAACACTAAAGACAATAGTATCTTAATGATACAAGTTATTTTAATAGTTTTAAACACTGTGTTATTGTGAAAAACACAACTCTTTTAAATGTATGATAGAAAATAGTTGTAAATGTATGATAGAAATAGTTTTAATACAACCGATGTTAGATGTTTTAAGAGCTAAAACACTTTGATAACTTTAAGAAATGCAGTTTAAACAACTTACAAGTGTGTGTGAACACTGAAGACATATTAGATCTATTTGTTTGATGTAATTTTAATACAAGCGATGTTAGATGTTTTAAGAAAACATAACTATTTACCTGATATAATTTTAATACACACTGTTTTAGTTATTATTGTGATTGAAAACACTTTTATTAAAACAAATGTTTTATGTAAAATGGAACATTACTATGTTTTAATGATATAAATGGATTTAATGGTTTTAAATCACTACATGTTAATATAAAAACACTAAACCTATCTCTGTTTTCTGACATCCTTCTTAAAAGGATTGAAAATGTATTGTTTTGAATGTTTTTCCATCATTTTGAACATTTTTTACATTGATCAAGTCAGATACACGTAACAGGTGAAATGTATGATAGAAAATAGTTGTAAATGTATGATAGAAATAGTTTTAATACAATCGATGTTAGATGTTTTAAGAACTAAAACACTTTGATAACTTTAAGAAATGCAGTTTAAACAACTTACAAGTGTGTGTGAACACTGAAGACATATTAGACCTATTTGTTTGATGTAATTTTAATACAAGCGATGTTAGATGTTTTAAGAAAACATAACTATTTACTTGATATAATTTTAATACACGCTGTTTTAGTTATTATTGTGATTGAAAACACTTTTTTAAAACAGATGTTTTATGTAAAATGGAACATTACTATGTTTTAATGATATAAATGGATTTAATGGTTTTAAATCACTACATGTTAATATAAAAAACACTAAACCTATCTCTGTTTTCTGCTATCCTTCTTAAAAGGATTGAAAATGTATTGTTTTGAATTTTTTCCATTATTTTGAACATTTTTTACATTGATCAAGACAGGTGCTCGTAACAGGTGTACAACACGTGCCCAGACCGGTACCGGTTCGAATGGGTGGGGTTCCGGAACCGGTTCGAATGGGAGGGTTTCCGTACCGTGGGAATTCCCACGGTCACATGATCTCTCCGGAAGTGGGTGGGAGGGGGACGGGACTAAGCGTGGGAAAAGGGGGCTGAGCTAAGCGTGGGAAAAAGGGGCGGGGCTTAGCGTGGGGAAAAGGGGCGGGGCTTAGCGTGGGAAAAAGGGGCGTGGTCAATCATGGGGCCATAAATCACTCAAAGTGACAGATAGTGCCCCATATACTCTCTCTATTATATTTTAAAAAGTAAAGTAAAAAGTCCTCTAAAAAGTATTATATATATATATATATATATATATATATATATATATATATATATATATATATATATATATATATATATATATATATAAATTATATATATCAGTGGCGGGCCGTGCATTTTACACCTAGGCCTTCTCTCCTATCTGAATTAATAACTTTTAATAGTGTAGCAGCGCAAAAACTCTCTGTAATTAATGATAGTGTTTAGGCCAGCAGAGAAGGCCTTGCTGGCCCTGACGGCCCACCACTGATATATATATATATATATATATATATATATATATATAAAATTTTGTATTATTATTATATCACATATTTTTGTAGTTATCATAAATTAGATATCATTTGAAAGCTTACGAACTCAGAATTCATCCTGTGAAAACTGTTTTGAAATTGGACGTTGCGTTACCATAGAAATGGTATTTTTTATTAGGCCCCTCCCCTTTTGGCCATCATCTTTCATAATTTATTATCAAAAAAATTGTAATGCTTCTACAGGGTCAGATCCTTCTACAGGTGTGTGGTGGAGAGTACCCTGTCCTCCTGCATCACTGTGTGGTATGGCAGCTGCACAATGGCAGAAAAAGAGATGCTGCAGAGGGTGGTAAGGTCAGCACAACGGACCATCGGATGCAACCTACCAGGCCTCTCGGACATTTACGCAAGCCGATGCAGGGATAGAGTAACCTGCATCATGAGGGACTCTACCCATCCTGCATACGGACTGTTTTCCCACCTCCCCTCAGGCAGAAGGCTGCGTAGCATCCAGGCAAGGACCACCAGGCTGAAGAACAGCTTCTTCCCGGATGCGGTCAGACTAATGAACTCCTCCACACTGCCATGCCTTTGTCTTTTTAAGAAATAGCATTGCACTTTATTTATGTTTTAAATGTTTTAAGGAAGTTTCTTAAGCATTTTATTAATTATTTGAAGTAGTTGGTCAACACTGAGACCTGAGTTCTTATTTCGTTCCCCTCATCCGTGTTGTGAGAATGACAATAAAGTTAAGTCTAAGTCTAAGTCTAATGGAATGGAATGTCACCCGGTGGCTATTTTTGGTATAACGCCTAAACAAAATCTCATGGGAACTTCAATTTTTGTGATATCAACTTTAAATTTGGAACACAACTTGGTTAGATATATAGCTTTCATTTTATAGTAAATATTTTGTAAAATATTGATTTACTGTAAATTTTAACTTCCATAACTTTTTCATACTTTAATTTTTTGAAGTGCTTTCACTTCAGTAATAATCTGCTGATTATTATTATTCCAAAGCATTCTTGAATTACAACCATTTACGCTCGTATAGTGCATTTTAATGTCAATTATCAAGCCCGCCCGTCCTTCATCTGCATCAGAGCCATATAAAGAGAGAGTTCCGACAACTCCATTCACTCCAATGGAACGTTTTTTTACAGCAATGGCGGCTCGCGGAGCCTCTCAATAGTTCCCGGAAGTAGCAGCCGCGCCGTAGAGTTACAGCAGAACAGACCGTTTGTGATGCACTTTTAAAAGGTAAGACGTTTAAAGAATAAGATTGTATATTATCAGTACATCTGAATCAAATTAACTTGTAACTTTAACTGTATTAAAGCATGCTAGTTGCTTATTGCTCTCTAAATTAGTAGTTTTAGGGGACGTTATCAGGTAAAATAAAGGTCATTGGATAAAGTTAGTACCGCATAAGAAACCACAAACAGCATATTAAAGAGGCTATGTGTGTTTTTCTGAAATTTAAACTCGCGACTGACACCTGTGCCCAGCCCAGCTGATTTGTATTGATGGGAAAGGGAGATGGAATAAGTAAGATTAAAAAAACATGCTTAAAACGGCAGCAAGCCATATTTTCTGTGTCTGACAGTACAAGAACAACATAGAGGAAAGGCCAGACAACATGCTTGACGTGCCGTTTATTAGACATTTATAAATCCCATTGTGCTAATTCAGTGCAAAAATGTATATATATATACATATACATACATACATACATACATACATACATACATACATACATACATTGGAAGTGAAGTTTACTCAGTTCAGTTCAGTTCGTGTGGAAGTGAAGTTTACTCAGTTCAGTTCGTGTGGAAGTGAAGTTTACTCAGTTCAGTTCAGTTCGTGTGGAAGTGAAGTTTACTCAGTTCAGTTCAGTTCGTGTGGAAGTGAAGTTTACTCAGTTCAGTTCAGTTCGTGTGGAAGTGAAGTTTACTCAGTTCAGTTCGTGTGGAAGTGTAAGTGACTCAGTTCAGTTCAGTTCGTGTGGAAGTGTAAGTGACTCAGTTCAGTTCAGTTCGTGTGGAAGTGTAAGTGACTCAGTTCAGTTCAGTTTGTGTGGAAGTGAAGTTTACTCAGTTCAGTTCAGTTCGTGTGGAAGTGTAAGTGACTCAGTTCAGTTCAGTTCATGTGGAAGTGTAAGTGACTCAGTTCAGTTCAGTTTGTGTGGAAGTGAAGTTTACTCAGTTCAGTTCAGTTCGTGTGGAAGTGTAAGTGACTCAGTTCAGTTCAGTTTGTGTGGAAGTGAAGTTTACTCAGTTCAGTTCAGTTCGTGTGGAAGTGAAGTTTACTCAGTTCAGTTCAGTTCGTGTGGAAGTGAAGTTTACTCAGTTCAGTTCAGTTCGTGTGGAAGTGTAAGTGACTCAGTTCAGTTCAGTTCGTGTGGAAGTGAAGTTTACTCAGTTCAGTTCGTGTGGAAGTGAAGTTTACTCAGTTCAGTTCAGTTCGTGTGGAAGTGTAAGTGACTCAGTTCAGTTCAGTTCGTGTGGAAGTGTAAGTGACTCAGTTCAGTTCAGTTCGTGTGGAAGTGTAAGTGACTCAGTTCAGTTCAGTTCGTTATGATTATAGATGCACAATGTATCTGTTGATGGACAGAAAAACATCTATTGATGGGTAGACCGCGTAACCGCGAGTATCTGTTTATGGCCCATATAGACCGCACGCATTTACTGATACACTCAATGAACGGCTGTACCTAATACAAATAAAACATCTCTAGTTAACTAGTAGATCATTCATTTAGTCCGCTCTTAAATAAGAGATCTAGAGCTAAAATGTTTTGTTTTTGAACTCAAGCTGAGCGCTCGTGTCCTGCTATCAGTGTCATGGATACAGTGAGTCTCTTGTGGCGACGCGCGCGCAGTCTTCTTCACTCGCTCTTAGGACGCGCTCTTCAAATAAATTCATTAAAAGAAGAGAATCTCAGCTTCATAAAGAGACATATCTCGTATCTCTGTGACAAGTATTGAAAGAGTTACAGTTAATTTTTCGGACACATTTCAGAACGGACCTCACTGACAGAGAGAAGGCAAAACGCGCATCATGTTTATTTTTCTTTATTTGACGAAAAGCACAACACTTTGTTTTTATTGTGAGTATCCACAAAAAAAAAAAACACCTAACAGGATCTAATGATGTACAACACTTATATTTAAGATCAAAATCAACAGAGTAATTTGATTCTCTTTTGCACTGATAAGGAAAAAATCCAGCAAAACGCGAGGACGTGTTTTCCGACCCCTAAGGGTTAAGAATAAAATACAAATATCGGATTGATATCGGCATCGGCAAAAGCCAAAGCTGCGGCATCGGTATCGGAAGTGAAAAAGTGGTATCGGGACATCCCTAAAAAGTATTAGGATTTTTTATTACCTCACTATACCGGTAAATAACCTGATTTAGCCTATTAATAATCACTCCACCTTTGTTAGCAAAATAGAAAAAGATCATCATATATAAAACGAAGTAATAAAAAAAGCAAATGAGTAAATAAGCAAGTTAATAATCAAATAAGTAAGCCCTGACCCCCTCACGATAATATTGTCTATCGCCGATCTCACAGGTTGACGATAGGACATGAAAATTAGCATATTGCCCAACACTACTATACGTTTACCCTATGTGCTTACCTCAGCAGCTGACGGCCGGAAGTAGTTATACTCGTTTTGTAGAACCCGGAAGAATGTTGCGCATAACCCCTATTGCCTGGATTTGAGAGCTGTTTGGGAGCATCTGAACTAGGGGTGCACGATATTGACAAAAAAGGGTAACTTTATTTGAAGGGGTGTGCATAAGACTGACATGACACTGTCATAAACATGACATAACACCTGTCATGAACATGAAGGAGTCTTTATGAATGTTTATGACTGTTGTCATTAAGTGTCATTCGGTAAATTATGACACTTTTAATGCAAAGTTGACATTGTTTAAAATGTCTTTATGACAACTTGACATTAACAAAGACAAAAAATGTCTTTGTTATGACAACTTGACATTAACCAAGACAAAAATGTCTTGATTTTGATAACTTGACATTAACAAAGATAGAAATGTCGGTAACGCTTCCTTTTACAGTACAGTACTTACAGTGTACTTACCTAGAAAGTACTGCTAATATAAGTACATGGAACAGGGGTAGGTTTAGGGGTAGGTTCAGGGTTAGTACTAGTTATTACCCAGTAATTGTAGTTACTAAAATAAGTACATAGTATTTACATGGGTAACTGGACTGTAAAAGGAAGCGTTACCGAAATGTCTTTGTTATGACAACTTGACATTAACCAAAAAATCATAACCTGTTACAAATATTTTACGTGTCCTCAAGTAAAGTGGAACACATTGTACTAGTTATAAAGATGTCATTATGGGTTATTACACTGCCAAATGCTTTAACAACAGTGTCATTAATATTTCCCCTTACCTCAAGTAAAGTGGAACACGTTGGACTAGTTATAAAGATTGAGGACAAGTAAAATATTCATGACACAGTTATAATGGTGTCATGACGGCCAAAGTCAAAACCAACCACATATGACAGGGTAATGTAATGTTAACGCAAAGCTAAATAACTTCTTTAAGTTTGATAATTAGACCTGTTATGACATATTTGTGACAGGTTGACAGGTTATTAAATTTTAATTTTTAATGTCAAGTTGTCATAAAGACATTTCTATCTTTGTTAATGTCAAGTTGTCATAACAAAGACATTTTTGTCTTTGTTACATTCATAAAGACTCCTTCATGTTCATGACAGGTGTTATGTCATGTTTATGACAGTGTCATGTCAGTCTTATGCACACCCCTTCAAATAAAGTGTTACCCAAAAAAGTGATATTGCGATATCGATAATGAATATTGCGATATCGATATTAATTTCGATATTTTTAAACGCATGTAAAACTACAAAAGTTATGGGAAAGCGCATCAAAAAAGATTAATAAATAAAACAAGTTTTCTTACAACAAAGTTAAACTGATCGGTCTGTGCAGCGCTGCAGGTCACGTCACGTATAGAAATGGCAAGTGGGAGAGATAAGGAAGGCTAACAGGAGTTGGAGGATGCACCAGCGTCGTATAAGTCGGTGTGTGGGAACATTTTGGATTCATGTTACCCAATGATATTTAAATATATACAATGACACTAAGTTTAGATAAGAACTCAAGTCATATGTTTCCAAATACTGCACTTTAATTTCACGTGAAAAAAATGTATCCTCACTCTCAGGGAATAGAAGCATTGTTGATACTGTTTTTGTGTTGAGGTTGAACTTGTGTTTCACTTTATGATTATGGCCTTTGCTATTGTTATAGCCTCATTATAGGCAATTATTTGTAACGTATTTTGACTTATTTAAAAGATAGTGCTTTAAGAGTTCCTCTCTTTTTCTTTTAAAAGATAAACATTTTGTAAGAGCTACACTGAAGTTGACAGTTTGATAAATGCAAGTTAATTTGAATCTTTGTGTGCTAAAAATGCACATAAGTTCCTGCAGAGATAGCAACACACATTCTCCTTTTTTGCCAAATAAACAAAAGCATTTGATCAATGTCTTCTCTCTTGCTGTATCAAAATGTCACAGGCTTTCCTCAGAGATGGTCTCAATAATGTGCTTAAAGTCAAGTCAAATTCAGTTTGTGCATAATTACATGATGTAAATTTTTTTTAAATATTGTATCCTGAATTTTGGATAATTAAGCTATAGCCTATAATATCTTATGCTGAAGTACATTTCTGGAGTGTTAAAGATTAAAAGAAAAAATAACAACAAGAACCGTACAGCACCGAAAACCGTGACCCTAAAACCGTGATACGAACCGAACCGTTGGTTTTGTGAACCGTGCCACCCCTATCGGATTGTGAAAAAAACAGGTTTGCTCTCCGAAACGCATTCGAGACGGATTTGAATCCGATCGCTGAAACCACTTCAGGAGGAGGTCTGGGCCGCATTCCAGATGAAACTGGACAAGAATAAATGCATCTCGTTGTTGAAAACACGTATGTAAAATTTACTCCTCCCAAAAACGCTAAAAAAATTAACGTGTGAGAGCGTGTTACAGGCTACATGTCATGTGATAGTCAGATATGATGACGCGCGCAACTGAAACACGCATCACCGCAGCTGAGCATCTCTTCATCAAGCCAACGCGCAAACGATCGCAAATCAAAGTGAAAGTAAGTCGCAGACGCTTTACTCACAATTATCTTCATTAAACGTAAATAAACTAAATGATCTTAACGGGGCTGTTGCCGTTCTCTGTTATTGTGTTATTTTATTTTGACATTTTAGCTGATGATCGTAAAATGCAGCTCATAACTGTTGCTTTCTGTGACGTGCACTCCATTAAATCTGCATATAGCAGGAATTGAAGATCGGATTTATATCCGTTTTGCAAAAACACATTTATATGACCAGATGTAAAAGGAATATCATTTATATCAGATAGCTATCTGATCAGAGAAAACGCATAAAGTTGCCAGGTGGCCTGTTGTGCGCCGAGCCGGCAAGTGTGTGTGTGTGTGTGTGTGTGTGGACTGTGTGGTAGTAGAGCCAGGGAGAAGTGAGAGAGTGACAGCGATTAGCTCTGGAGCGAGTAGCGACTCTACAATCATATTGAGAAAAACAAAGTGTCTCCCCTGTTCTTTCTGACCACTATGGGAAATCTGTAGCATGAAAAGTTAACCCTCTCCTTGATTTCATGTTTATGGAGAAGGAGAATCAGGAAATGAGTCGGGGGAAATACAACGGTGCATGTCGGACAGGACGCATCAAAATATTGCATAAATATCGCGAGACTTTAGATATTGATATCGAGCAACATGATATCGCGAAAACGATATTGATTCGATATATCGTGCACCCCTAATCTGAACCCTGTATTGGATTATGTGCAGGCAACACACCCAGAGGTTTCTGTGATACACTTTTTTACTGATGGACCTTGTACCCAGTACAAGCAGAAGGGCAATTTTTTCCTTTTTAGCACTGAGCTGGAGAAAAGAGGCATTAAGGCAGGGACGTGGGATTTTTTTTAGGCCAGCCAAGGCAAAGGAGCCCCAAATGGTGTTGGAGCAGCCTTGAAGAGGACTGCTGACAGGCTAATAAGCCATGGCCGGGACATCCAAGATGCACATGAGCTCTTCCAGGCCCTATTGGAGACCAACAAACGATAATGCTTGGGTTGCTGAATATTCGATCCCTTACTTCAAAAGCGCTCATAGTTAATGATAAGATTACTGATTATAACCTAGATGTGCTGTGTTTGACAGAAACCTGGCTAAAACCAAACGATTACATTACTTTAAATGAGTCCACCCCGCAAGATTACTGTTATAAACATGAGCCTCGTCCGAAAGGCAAAGGGGGAGGTGTTGCTGTAATTTATAGTAATATTCTCAAAACCACTAAGAAATCTAGTTTTAAATATACTTCTTTTGAAGTGTTGGTGCTTAATGTAAAAATTTATAGTGTAAACAATAAATCACGTTTGAGAATTCTGCTGGCTACTGTATACAGGCCACCAGGGCACCATAAAGATTTTATCAAAGAATTTGCTGACTTTCTATCAGAATTAGTATTGGCTGCAGATAAAGTCCTAATTGTTGGTGATTTTAATATACATGTAGATAATGAAAAAGATGCATTGGGATTGGCATTTAAAGACATTATAAACTCAATTGGAGTGAGACAACACGTGTCAGGACCTACTCATTGTCGTAATCATACTCTAGATCTAATATTATCACATGGAATAGATGTTGATGCCGTTGAAATTCTGCAGCAGAGCGACGACATCTCCGATCATTATCTAGTCTCGTGTAAATTACATTTAGCCAAGGCTGCAAAGCTGACTCCATGTTATAAATATGTTAGACATATCACTTCTGCCACTAAAGATTGCTTTATCAATAATCTTCCAAATCAGTTTCATAATCTCAGCATCCCGGATAGCTTAGAAGAACTTGATATTGCAACAGAAACGTTTAACTCTCTCTTTTCCAGCACTTTAGACACAGTTGCTCCGCTGCGCTTAAAGAAGATAGTTAAAGGACTATAATAAAATAGTCCAACGCCGTGGTACAATGAGCACACCCAGGCCCTTAAAAGAGCAGCCAGAAAAATGGAGCGCAACTGGAAGAAAACAAAACAGGTATTTCGGATTTGATGGAAGGAGAGCTCGATTGCTTACAGAGAGGCTTTAAAAGCTGCTAGATCTGATTATTTTTCAAACCTATTAGAAGAAAATAAACATAATCCTAGGTATTTATTTGAAACAGTGTCTAAACTAACGAAAAACAAAGCTTCAAGCCCAGAAGTTTCAAAGAAACACAGCAGTAATGACTTTATGAACTTCTTCACTTATAAGATCGATAATATCAGGGACAAAATTATAACTATGCAAACGTCTACTACAGTATCACATCAGACAGTGCATTGTAGTCTTCATGATGAAAAACTTGATTCATTTGTTGCTATAGGAGAGGAGGAATTTTGCAAACTTGTTAAATCATCTAAATCAACAACATGTATGTTAGACCCTATACCGACTAAACTATTGAAAGAGATGCTTCCAGAGGTCATAGATCCTCTTCTAGATATCATTAATTCATCTTTGTCATTAGGATACGTACCAAAAAGCTTTAAGTTGGCTATGATTAAACCACTTGTTAAAAAAACGCAACTTGATCATACAGATTTAGTCAATTACAGGCCGATCTCGAATCTGCCTTTTCTGTCAAAGATATTAGAAAAAGCTCTATCCTCACAACTGTGTTCCTTTCTTGAAAGAAATGATGTCTGGAAGGATTTTCAGTCCGGATTTAGACCGTACCATAGTACTGAGACTGCTCTCATTAGAGTCACAAATGATTTGCTCTTATCATCCGATCGTGGTTGTATCTCTCTATTAGTGTTACTCGATCTTAGTGCGGCATTTGATACTATTGACCACAACATTCTTTTAAATAGACTAGAAAACTATGTTGGCATTAGTGGAATTGCACTAGCATGGTTTAAATCATATTTATCTGACCGTTTTCAGTTTGTAGCAGTAAATGAAGAGATGTCTTATCGATCACAAGTTCAGTATGGCGTACCACAAGGCTCAGTACTAGGACCGCTGCTGTTCACTCTGTACATGCTACCATTAGGAGATATAATTAGGAAATATGGAATTAGCTTTCACTGTTATGCTGATGATCCTCAGCTGTATATTTCTTCAAAACCTAACGAAACTTACCAATTCACAAAATTAACAGAATGCATAGCTGATATAAAAAATTGGATGACTAGTAATTTCCTATTACTAAATTCTGAAAAAACAGAGATTCTAATCATTGGACAAAAAACTTCCTCACCTAATAACCTAGAATACTGTCTAACACTTGATGGCTGCTCTGTTAAGTCTTCGTCGTCAGTTAGGAACCTGGGTGTGCTCTTTGATACCAATCTTTCATTTGAAAGTCACGTGTCTAGTATCTGTAAAACCGCATTTTTCCATCTTAAAAATATATCTAAATTACGTCATATGCAGAACAATTGGTTCATGCGTTTATGACCTCAAGGCTAGATTATTGCAGTGGCGATTCTAGGGGGTGGCCTGGGATGGCCAGGGCCACCCCTGAAAGCTCATTGGCCACCCCTGTGGCCAGCCCAGATCTGATAGGTAGTTGGTCAAGTTCGTTAACACAAGAAACAAGAGAAATGATGTCAATCAATGATGACAGCTGATCAACTGATTTAGGGCCAGTTTTACATATTTAACGAACACCGTAATGGTCGTACTGAGGCTGTGAGAGCTGATTTCTGCTCAGCTGATGTTTGGCCATGCAGGTCAGGTGACCCATGAGATGAGCGCGCTGGCTGCTGCTGCTCCGTGAAACAGGAGGACGGTCACAGTTAAATACAACAACGATAAAAATGCTGGAATCTGTAGATTGAGAGGTATGGTAATTTAATGTTTAGTTATATGCAGTTATATCGTAGTTCCCTCTGAATGTGTAGGAAAACTGAAAAAGTCGAACTACACGGTACTAACGTTAGCTAGCTTAGCAGCCTGAAAACCAAGTTAAGAGTGCAGACAGTTGAAGAGGGCGCGCGCAGCTCTTAAAGGGGCCACACCTTATTTCCATTAGTTACACCGACATGAAATATGAAACACTATTTTCTGGACTGAAGACTGAGGGGTGTTTTTTGCAGATGTGTGTGTGTTCAATAGAGCTAATGTTATATTTTTGGCCAACCAGTGTGAAATATAGTGTGAAAGTCTAGATTTAAGTTATAACACAAGAACAAGCTGTGACTTATTTATTTGCTCTGTGATTCAAGGGCCGTTTAAAAATGATTTTTTTATTGTATCAATTAGACGTTTAAATAGGCAGAGTAAATTGCATTCAAATGGCAAGTTAATTTATGAAGAAGCATCTTGACCATTTATGATTCTAAGTCTTAACTGTTTGATTTAAATAATGTATGCTGAATCAAAGCCAACGTTTCAATTTATACCTTCATCAGGGCCTTGGACATGGATACTGTCTGGGTTAAAAAACACTTTTTGCACATTTTCATACACCACAAGGCATCCTAATGACATTATTCAGTCATCAGGCCATCATCTGTGTTACCTCTATTGTTACCCATGTTTGCTTTTCTAGTTTAAGTCCCCTCTTGTGGTTAAATAAAAAAACACACCTGTCAAAGAACAAACTAAGAAATTCAAATTCCAGTATCTCTAACAAATTATATCTAAGCTAAATAATAACAAACTAAGCATGTAAAGAACAACAAATCTTTATGTTTTTTTCTTACAAGCTTAGTTTTTCTTTTGCTTTTACAGATACACTTTTTAATAAGGTCCTATCTTTAAGCATTTTGGTTTATCCTGTTGGATTTCTGTGTTTTTATGTAACCACAAGATGGTGCCTCAATTAGTAAAGCAAACACAGGTAACAATACAGGTGACACAGATGATGAGCTGATGACTGATACATGTTATTCTATAGGATGAGTTAAGAGCAGTTTAATTTTGATACTCTAGTCTAATCTAACTTTAACAATCTAACGAGACAAGGACTTTAATCCACTACAAGAAAATAGCTCTTAGAAAATGTTTACCCTATCCTGACCATAATTATTGATTAAAAATAACCAGAGATACTTGAGGACTGTGATAGGTGGTTAGGACTGTTTTTAACAGGATAGACACTTTTATTCGACAGTTATGAGACAGGAAATCATGGGAGAGAGAGAGGATGTGACATGCAGCAAAGGACCGGGATTCGAACCATGGTCGGCTGCGTACATATACGCATTAAACTTTGCTATGCCATGGCCACCCCAAACTAGCTTTGTGTCCCATCTTGGCCACCCCCCAAAAAATGTCCTGGATACCCACTGGATTATTGTAATGATCTACTGGGTGGTTGCCCTGCACGCTTAATAAACAAACTACAGGAAGTATGACCATATTAGCCCGGTTCTGTCAACACTGCATTGGCTGCCTATTAAACATCGTATAAATTTTAACATTTTAAAAACACATCTCTTTGACCTAGCATTCACATAATACATTATCAACTTCTATAATTAAATGTTAGGCTGCATAGATTAGGTCAGCCGGAACCGGGAACACTAAATCCTGATGTACTTGTTACATCATAAGAAGAATGGCATCTACGCTAATTTGGTGTCTTTGTTTATCCCGAGGTTTTCCTGCAGCCTGCTGGATCCAGGCCGTTACCAGATCTGACGAAGGACCTTCGCCTGGACCCGATGACAACGCAGTGCTGAAGTGCCAACTAGCCTCTCCCTATGGAGGATCCCTATTCCACTCTACAAAAAAAGCGATGTTAAAATTCCGGTTTTCACGTCCCTCCCCGAAATGATAAAATAAAATAAAATTCTGCATCAAATGTATAGGCAAGACAAGTAGTTTGTTTAGGCATGGTTTGTAGCGAATTTCAAACCTAGCACATATATTCAAATGCACATAATTATAGAATAAATTCTTAATGCACATGTGAACGCCATCAGCGCTCATCACAGGTTTGCATTTAGAGAGGACGGTCTTAGCGGCCCCTAATTCAATAAAAAATGATCATTTCGACGGAAGAGAATCAATCAAAACTAACTTTAGCTGGAAACAACATTATTCAATAACCGCTATAAAACCACAGCAATATCTGTTATCTTATATTGTATGTTTATCTCTGTAAAGCTGCTTTGAAACAATCTATGTTGTTAAAAGCGCTATATAAATGAGGATGACTTGACTTGACTTGATTGACCAACACATCGATCAAATTGTTCTTTGTCAATGATACTGTTGAGCAGGCTGCAATCAAACCTATCACCCGGCTACCATGAGGATACATCAGGTGGTAACTCTTGCTCCAGGAGAGATAAGGTCTCGTGATGTCAGCTGTATGTGCTCGACCCAGAAGCAGTTACAATGCGAGTGTTGGAACACAAATCATTTCAGCTTTGTTAAAGGATTAGTTCACTTTTGAAAAAACTTTTGCTGGTAATTTACTCACCCCCATGTCATCCAAGATGTCCATGTCTTTCTTTCTTCAGTCGAAAAGAAATTAAGGTTTTTGATGAAAACATTCTAGGATTTTTTTATCCATGTAATCTAATACACTGGGTGCCAAAGGGTTCAAGGTCCAAATGACAGTTTCAGTGCAGCTTCAAATGACTTTAAACGACACCAGATGATGCATAAGGGTCTTATCTTGCGAAACGATCAGTCGATTTCTAAAATAAAAAAATAAAAAAAGTAAGTTTATGCCTTGCTCTGTTCCGTGATGCTTGGTCGTCACTCTCCTGTTCGAACTCGTTCATCCAGATGAACAAATCTTTTTTTCGAGTCGTTTCGTTCATTCAACAAACAGAACTGAAATTATCAGCAAAAGTTTTTTCAAAAGTGAACTAATCCTTTAAGAAGGTGCCAGATGCTGTGTCACAGAGGCAGACACAAATCCATTGGGAAGACCCAGAGGTGCTAGGGCAGTGGCGTGTGCTCGCATATGATAAAGATTTGTTCCCAGGAATAGTCACTTTTTCTTTTGAATTTTTGCTTTTGAAGGTAGACCTTAGACAGTTCTTTGGCAGGCAACTAGAAAGACTGAAAAAGTCTGTAATACAAACACAGACCAAATATTTAAATGAGGAAGGAGAACTGCAGGACATTACTTACACTGCTAAGATTCTGTGTGGATGTAGATGGACCCTCATCTGTATTAAAATCTCCTGCCATATTCTGTAAAATGACAATTTATTTATTCTCTTATGGAAAAAACGGGGAGTGCATTCTATGCATAAAACCTCTATAAGCCTCCCCACATTTTCTGTTTCTGTCACAGCGGAAGTGGTCTCTTCATCCTCATCCTACAGTGAAAATAATGAAGGATGCTTGGTCTAGCAAACAGAAACCTAAAGACAATAATCACTTACAACTGTGACAGAGTGTGGTGTTGCAGGAGGATCCAATAATACAATGTGGCCATCAGCAACTGCAAGTAATAACCCAAAATAATCATGCATATTCAATACTCAATGTATATTCTTAAACAAATACAACTAATAAAGAAGGACATTAGGAACATCTAAGTAGTAAAAAGATTACAGTATACAGCATATGCAGTCAAAGCAGCATGAATACTGCACAAGTGAATCAATGACTGTAAAATGCATTCAAAATGCCTTTTTAATATGGTGACAGTGTTGATGATTTTCTTTATTAAAACACTGACAAAAACAGTGAAAACATCAATAAATCAATAAGTATTAATATGGCTCAACTACATTTTACTAAGCCACCTGTCTTGGTAGCTGAGTCTGACGAACTGCCCCTGGAATCCCATCGACCACAGGTCCTTCAGCTCCTGAAAATCACAGCGGTAGAAAGAAGACTTAGAGGAATGAAGATCACAACTTTAACATTGTTGTGTTGTAGAAGTTGCAGCTGAATGATAATTGATTATGAACTGAAAAAACATCTCAAGTCACTTGCAATAATAATAATAATAATAATAATAAACTCAATGGATGGATACTAGGGCTGGGTAAAACAAAGTTCTAAAACAATTCATACTGATCTTCATTTTTCTTGAGATATTTTTGATATGGCTTTTAAAAAATTTTGTCGACTTTTTAAAACAGAGCTATGAGTCGTCAAAGTTTGTCGCAATGTTAAGTCTATGGGATTTTTTGGAAGTTCGTTCGCCCATGGGGCAAACACCCTACCCCCGATCTCTTAAACTCAGAGGACACTTTTCCTTAATAGGCAGCACGATTTGATGCCTCATTCATGGGTCTGTGACAAAAGCTGCGGGAGGAGGAGTGCGACAAACTTTTTCCTGAAATAGTAAGAATGTAATACTAGAAAATGTTTAAATGGGGCAACTTTGGGCAGCTCCTGACCTCCAGGGGTGCAACTTTTACCCCATTGTGAGAGGTGTTCTTACAGAGCCTGTCTATATAGCCTTGTATTCTCTATAACAACTGCCTCGCTATACATTATCCCGCTTATTACATGGCTACCTACCAAATAAATCAATCATTTGACTCAAAATATTGATTTAAAAAGGAGTTTATTGATTTAAAAATGATTGTATTGCTCCCGCTAAAGAAAATAGTCCGTTCCGTCTCTACGGTTAGAATCCATGTTGTATTTATGTTTAGATATGATTCAACTTTGTTTGATTGTATTTTGTGTTTAGAGTAAGATTTCATTCGGATCCTTATAGTGATATGTGCAGGGGCGCAACTACCCAGTGTCAGAGGGGTATGCAGCAACAATTTTGGTTTTCAGGTTCCTGTTCATAATGGCCAGTGCTGGAATCATCACCATGAAATCTCTTTTGCTTTCTGAAATGTCTCTCTCTAAACTCAGGGGAAGCATCCATCTCAATTGCTATTCGGCGTGCAATGTCAAGGAATTTTTGAAAGCCCTCCACTTTATACTTAAGCAAGAATTCTTCAAGAAGAAAAAATGGTGTACAGTCTTTGGAGAGTGCCAAAAAAAGGTTGGACACACACTGTTTGATGACGCAGCATCACATAACAGGAGGCTCAGACTGTGGTTACAGCAGGGGATAAATAGTGCCTCTGGACTACAGGTCTGCACAGGCTTCAAACTTTAGCCCGATATAGGATATGATCAAATAAAAATGATTCAAATATCATTTTACAAAACTGTTTTGCGCATGTGCTCCCTTGCGCACGATTTCGGTCACAACACCGCAATCAGAGGACGACGGCTGAAACTGTGCACGCAACCTACTTTCTCTCTACAGTTAGCCAACTCCAACCCCAGGTTATCCAGCACCCCAGTCAGTGTTTCTGTGAGGCCTTTACCAGTTGTGTCCTTCACGACTGTGGAGCCAACTAAAGACTCATTGATGGTGGCATTCTTGTTGTCGTCTGTATGAACATGCCGGGTTATTACAGAGGCCAGCTCCTGCTTTAAAATGTCAGGTGTGCAATCCAACTCCACTGCAAAGTACTTGGAGGGTTTGACCTGGGCACAAGTTTGACCAAGTACACATTCAGAAATTGAATCTAAAAATGAATTGAGTGCACCAGGAAGGATATCCTGTGGTTTGTTTAGAGGCTACCTTTCTAAGATGCTCTGCTAGTGTGACATCATATTGTGCTATCACATCAAGGACACCCAGGAAATTTTCTATTTTTAGGATCTCCCAACTTAGCCATCTTCCCCTCAGTGGCAAGTTCCTTTCTGCAAGGAAGAGTATGCAGTCGATCACTCTCCTTAACACTTCTCCAGTGTGTCTTTTCAGCATCTATGGCTCTTTGCAATGTTCTGTCAATAGTTTTACCAAGGCGTAAGCGTAATTAATCTCCCCGCTAAATTATCCAAATTGACAGATTGTGTTAAAGATATAAAAGATTGGATGACGCGTAATTTTCTTTTATTAAATCCAGACAAGACAGAGGTAATACTTATCGGTTCTAAAAACCGTCCACAAAACCTTTCACAGCACAACTTTAACATAGTAGGATGCTGTTACTTTATCCGCTACAGTAAAAGACCTGGGTGTTGTATTAGACTGCAACCTGTCTTTTGAAAAGCATATTTCATATGTTACAAAAACAGCCTTTTTCCACCTTAGAAACATTGCTAAGCTACGTAATATGCTCTGATGCAGATAAGTTAGTTCATGCATTCATGGCCTCGAGACTAGATTACTGTAATGCTTTATTAGCTGGTTGTCCTGCATCTTCAATAAACAAGTTACAGTTAGTCCAAAATGCAGCCGCTAGAGTTCTTACTAGATCAAGAAAATATGATCATAACACCGATTTTATCATCACTTCATTGGTTACCTATAAAGTTCCGTATTAATTACAAGGTATTGGTTTTGACTTATAAAGCTCTAAATGGTTTAGCTCCAGTCTATTTAACGGATCTTCTATCGCCTTACAATCCATCGCGCTCTTTAAGATCACTAAATTCGAGGCTTCTGGTCATTCCTAGGATCCAGATCCACCAAAGGAGGCAGAGCATTTTCACATTTAGCTCCGAAGCTCTGGAATAGCCTTCCTGATATTGTTCATTGCTCAGACTTGATCTCCCAGTTTAAAACTAGACTAAAGACGCATCTAGCCAGGCATTTATATAAATTTTTTATCTTACAGTTACTGTAAATTCAGCCTCTAGTTCATAAACGCCAGAGGAGAACTGGCCCCCGACTGAGCCTGGGTTCTCCCAAGGTTTATTTTTTCTCCATTGGGTCATCTGATGGAGTTTTAGGACACCATTAGGTCACTTGATGGAGTTTTTTCGGTTCCTTGCCACTGTTGCCTTTGGCTTGCTCAGTTGGGGATATTCAAATTAATTAACCAATCATACCATTGATCAGCTCTACCAAACTTGGATGTCTTTTTTTTCCCCAGTAATAAACAAACATTGTTAAGTTGTTTTGATTGATACTGTGAAGCAGCTTTGATACAATCTGTATTGTGAAAAGCGCTATATAAATATATTTGACTTGACTTGACTTGATGCTAGTTCTTTCCACAACAGATAAGCATGTATGTGATCACCACTGGTTTCATGGTTTTTGAAAGACACTGAAAGTTATTGTACCCCACCACAAAGCGTGTGTCAACAACTCTAGCTTCACCAAAAAGCCTACACGCAAAACAATACACTTTATTTGTGCTTTTGGAGTACAGTTACCAATCCCACTGCACTTTTCCTCCATTGGACATTAAACAAAAACAGTATGCTTTGGAAAAACACTGTCTACTCTTGTCTGATCTTGGATACGGCCCATCAGGACATTTCTGTGGGCCATTCTCAACCATACACTGCCTAAATGAGTCCCCAATCTGGTGTGGTGGTGGCCAGTCAGAAGGATCTTCTGAGTAAGGCCTTGTCTCAAGCCCTCTCCTCTTCACCTCTCTGTTCCTCATTCTCTTCCACCTCATTCTCTTTCACCTCATTCTCATCCACCTCATCCTCATTCTCTTCCACCTCATCCACATTCTCTTCCACCTCATCCACATTCTCTTCCACCTCATCCACATTCTCTTCCACCTCATCCACATTCTCTTCCACCTCATCCTCATTCTCTTCCACCTCAGTCTCTTCCACCTCAGTCTCTTCCACCTCAGTCTCTTCCACCTCAGTCTCTTCACCTCATCTCTCCACCTCATTCTCTTCCAACTCATCCTCATTCTCTTCCCACTCATCCTCATTCTCTTCCACCCATCCTCATTCTCTTCCACCTCATCCTCATTCTCTTCCACCTCAGTCTCTTCCACCTCAGTCTCTTCCACCTCAGTCTCTTCCACCTCAGTCTCTTCCACCTCAGTCTCTTCCACCTCAGTCTCTTCCACCTCAGTCTCTTCCACCTCAGTCTCTTCCACCTCATCCTCTTCCACCTCATCCACATTCTCTTTTACCTCATTCTCCTCCACCTCATCTTCCACCTCATCCACATTCTCCTCCACCTCATCCACATTCTCCTCCACCTCATCCACATTCTCTCCACCTCATCCACATTCTCCTCCACCTCATCCACATTCTCCACCTCACCACATTCTCCTCCACCTCATCCCATTCTCCACCTCATTCTCTTCCACCTCATTCTCTTCCACCTCATTCTCTTCCACCTCATTCTCTTCCACCTCATTCTCTTCCACCTCATTCTCTTCCACCTCATTCTCTTCCACCTCATTCTCATCCACCTCATTCTCTTCCACCTCATTCTCTTCCACCTCATCCACATTCTCTTCCACCTCATCCCATTCTCTTCCACCTCATCTCTCTTCCACCTCAGTCTCTTCCACCTCATCCTCTTCCACCTCATCCTCTTCCACCTCATCCTCTTCCACCTCATCCTCTTCCACCTCATCCTCTTCCACCTCATCCTCTTCCACCTCATCCTCTTCCACCTCATCTCTTCCCACATCATTCTCTTCCACCTCAATCTCTTCCCACCACATCTCTTCCCAACACATTCTCTTCCACCTCATTCTCTTCCAACCTCATCTCTTCCACCTCATCCACATTCTCTTCACCTCCACTCTCACCTTCTCTTCCACCTCATTCTCTTCCACCTCATTCATCTTCCACCTCAATTCTCATCACCCTCATTCTCTTCCACCTCATTCTCTTCCAACTCATCTTATTCTCTTCCACCTCACCTACCTAATTCTTCCACTCTCCATCATTCTCTTCCACCTCATCCACAATCTCTTCCACCTCATCACTCTTCCACCTCATCACATCTCTTCCACCTCAATCTCTTCCACCTCATCCACATTCTCTTCCACTCACATCTCTTCCACCTCATCCACAATCTCTTCCACTCACCACATCTCTACTCCACCTCATCCACATTCTCTTCCACCTCCTATCTCTTCCACCCATTTCCACATTCTCTTCCACCTCATCCTCATTCTCTTCCACCTCATCCTCTCTTCCACCTCATCCTCTTCTCTTCCACTCTCATCCTCACTTCTCTTCCACCTACATTCTCATTCTTCCACCATCCTCATTCTCTTCCACCTCATCCTCATTCTCTTCCACCACATTCTCTTCCACCTCATTCTCTTCCCCTCATCCACATTCTCATCCACCTCATCCACATTCTCTTCCACCCTTCTCTTCCACCTCATCCACATTCTCTTCCACCTCATCCATTCTCTTCCACCTCACCATTCTCTTCCACCTCATCCACATTCTCATCCACCTCATCCACATTCTCTTCCACCTCTTCTCTTCCACCTCATCCACATTCTCTTCCCACCTCATCCACATTCTCTTCCACCTCAACCATTCTCTTCCACCTCATTCCATCATTCTCTTCCACCTCATCCACATTCTCTTCCACCTCATCCACTTCTCTTCCACCTCATCCATTCTCTTCCACCTCATCACATTCTCTTCCACACTCATCCACATTCTCTTCCACCTCATTCTCTTCCACCATCCTCCACCCATTCTCTTCCACCTCATCCACATTCTCTTCCACCTCATCCACATTCTCTTCCACCTCATTCTCTTCCACCTCATCCACATTCTCTTCCACCTCATCCACATTCTCTTCCACCTCTTCTCTTCCACCTCATCCACATTCTCTTCCACCTCATCCACATTCTCTTCCACTCAACCATTCTCTTCCACCTCATCCACATTCTCTTCCACCTCATCCACATTCTCTTCCACCTCATCCACATTCTCTTCCACCTCATCCACATTCTCTTCCACCTCATTCTCTTCCACCACATTCTCTTCCACCACATTCTCTTCCACCTCATCCTCTTCCACCTCATCCTCTTCCACCCCATCCTCTTCCACCTCATCCTCTTCCACCTCATCCACATTCTCTTCCACCTCATTCTCTTCCACCTCATCCTCTTCCACCTCATTCTCTTCCACCTCATTCTCTTCCACCTCATTCTCTTCCACCTACTCTGAGCAATGCCTGAACTTTGTATTTTGAACACTTCTTGCGTAGTTTTTCCTCTTCACAATGACTCGCTTGCTTTAGTCCTCAGTTGTAAGTCGCTTTGGATAAAAGCGTCTGCTAAATGACTAAATGTAAACCTCATCTTCACCTCTCTTTTCCACATTCTCCTCCAATTCCTCCTCAGTGCTGAGTGGCTTTCCATCTCTGTCTGCACCATTTTTTACCCAAAAAGGACAGAGTGAATAGGTTTGTCAACAGAACTTCAAACCATACTGGAAATTTAGTTTTGTGTGGTCTAACTAATAGAGCTCCTACCTGATGTAATCACTGGTCTCCTCTATACTTGATGCCATCGCCAACCTCATGTCTGTCTCTTTTTCTCCTTCCCTGTGTTCTTCTCCACTAAGACATATTGTCAAACAAACATTATGTAATAGATTTTCCATATTACTTTTTACTAACCCTAACCCATATGAATAATATTAAGAGATGAATCTGTTGGTGTCAAGTGGCTCCCCTACACTTCCACCTAATGTTAGACCTACCTGTTGCCTTCCTGTGTCTTTCCTGATCCACCATCCTCACACCTGAATGAAATGAACTCACTGTTAAATATACCAGCCTAAATTCAATTCTGAAATCAGCCTAGTGATGGCATCAGATCTGTTGAAAAATTCCTGGCAGAAAGCGATGCATAAGGATGTAGAGTAACGACGAATTATTATTTTTTCCGAAAAGTTGACAACAAAAGCTGCGTTTCCACCGCAATTGCCCGGAACTATTTGTCCCAGGAACTTTTTTCCCCAGGAACTTTTTTTGCCCCAGACCGGTAGCTTTCTGCGTTTACAGCGCGGTCTAAAGTACCGGGTAAACTGCGCGCGACTGCTCATTGCTTGCTTGTGACGGACAGTAAAAAGACTGTAATCAGTTTTGAGCGCCACATTTATAATAAATATGGAAGAGATTCACACTGTGCTGCAGTTGTTTGAGATTTATTGGTTTACTAACGAGGTCATTAACAAAACAGCAAGAAAAGAGAGGAGCACTGATATTAAAGCGTGTTCAGAAAGCTCGTAATGCTAACGTTAGATCTAAAATTAGACAGAGTATGTTATCAGCTATTGCGGACATGACCGTGAGACGGCTGGGACGAACGCGCAGAAAATTTGTCTCTCTTCCGCAAATACGCCTAATAAAGCCTGAATCTCGTCGTCGGTCCAGCGGCCTTTTTTATTTTTGTTAAAAATTCTATATTGCAGACAGACAACTCTTACTGCATGGAACTTCATTACTGCATGAAGCCACGAACTGCAATATATTCTAAAAATCGCGGAGTTATCCAATCATAATGCGGCAGCGCACAAGCCCCACCCGCGAAAGTTCCTGAACTTTGAAAAAGTACTACCTCGCAAGCAGGGACTTTCGGGGGGTGAAATATCTACCCGGAACTTCATTTAGACCCTGGTTCCTACGGTGTAAACACACCGAGTACCAGCCCAAAGTTCCTAGTTCCTGGGTAAAGTTTCTGCGGTGGAAACGCGGCTTTAGTGCTAACTAATAATTGTTGCAAAATGGTACAACCAAGTTGTCAACACTTCAGAAAAATAATAATTCGTCGTTACGCTACATCCTTATGCATCACTTTCTGCCAGGACTTTTACGTGCTTTTCCCAAGTCACTGAAGTGACCTCGACATCCTGGTTAGCAGTAGCATGAATCTGCCAGCGCTGTGTAGTAATGTTGCTGCGTGATCGTGATCGACCCACGAGTAAACCGCTGTCTAGTATTGCTCCAAGCTGATAAACTGTTTGCGCTGCGCAGCTCAAACGAGTAGAGTGGTTTCCTTCTGCTTTCGTTTGCCGTGTGCCAGGAAAAAAAAGGTCGCAAAATGTGACCATTTAGTGCTGTATTTCTGCTTTACATGAGCGCCACCTACTGTCAGAGCGAATGTGGTTTTTTGCATTGATCTGAACTGACAAAATAGACATTGCTGTTGCTTGAGCAGAAGTTAATAGATATCAATCAAAAAAGTGTCATGTGCTCACCACACATGGCTATAGGGGGAGGAGAGATTTGGCTATAGAGTGATGTGTGTCTGAGTTACACAGAAGAGACTTTGTTGCTCAGCACATGAAAATAAACTACTTACCGTGATCTCAGACTGTGTTTAAGTGGTTTCTCCACTGTGTGGATCTTCATGTGTAGCTTCAGGTGACTTTTAATAGAGAAACTCGACCCGCACTGATCACACGTGTGCGGCTTCTCTCTGCTGTGGATCCTCTCATGTGTTTTCAGATTTGCTGATCGACTGAATCTCTTGTCACAGTGTGAACACTTGTAAGGTTTTTCTCCAGTGTGGATCATCTCATGTGTTTTTAGATTTGCTGACAGACTGAATCTCTTGTCACAGTGTGAACACTTGTAAGGTTTTTCTCCAGTGTGGATCCTCTCATGTGTTTTCAGATTTGCTGACAGACTGAATCTCTTGTCGCAGTGTGAACACTTGAAAGGTTGTTCTCCAGTGTGGATCATCTCATGTGTTTTCAGAGTTGCTGACAGACTGAATCTCTTGTCACAGTGTGAACACTTGTAAGGTTTTTCTCCGGTGTGGACCATCTCATGTGTTTTTAGAGTTGCTGATCGACTGAATCTCTTGTCACAGTGTGAACAATTGTAAGGTTGTTCTCCAGTGTGGATCCTTTCATGTGTTTTCAGAGATGATGACTGATTGAATCTCTTGTCACAGTGTGAACACTTGAAAGGTTTTTCTCCTGTGTGGATCATCTCATGTGTTTTCAGAGTTGCTGACACACTGAATCTCTTGTCGCAGTGTGAACACTTGTAAGGTTGTTCTCCAGTGTGGATCATCTCATGTGTTTTCAGAGATGACGACTGAATGAATCTCTTGTCACAGTGTGAACACTTGTAAGGTTTTTCTCCAGTGTGGATCATCTCATGTGTTTTCAGAGATGATGACTGACTGAATCTCTTGTCACAGTGTGAACACTTGTAAGGTTTTTCTCCAGTGTGGATCCTCTCATGAGTTTTCAGATGTTCCAACAGACTGAATCTCTTGTCACAGTGGGAACACTTGTAAGGTTTTTCTCCAGTGTGGATCCTCTCATGAATTTTCAGATTTGATGACAGACTGAATCTCTTGTCACAGTGTGAACACTTGTAAGGTTTTTCTCCAGTGTGGATCCTCTCATGTTTTTTCAGTTTTGCTGGCAGCCTGAATCTCTTGTCACAGTGTGAACACTTGTAAGGTTTTTCTCGAGTGTGGATCCTTTCATGCGTTTTCAGATTTGATGACAGAATGAATCTCTTGTCGCAGTGTGAACACTTGTAAGGCTGTTCTCCAGTGTGGATCCTCTCATGTGATTTCAGTTTTGCTGACAGCCTGAATCTCTTGTCACAGTGTGAACACTTGTAAGGTTGTTCTCCAGTGTGGATCATCTGGTGCAGTTTTAAACTGGTTGCTGTAGTAAAAGTCTTCTCACACTCAAAGCAAATGTACTCTCTCACACCAGTATGAATTTTATGATGTGCTGCCAGGTGTCTCTTCAGGGCTGATGCACTAGAAAATGTTTTGCCGCATTGATCACATGTGAACGGCTTCTCTCCAGTGTGGATCTTCATGTGACGCACAAGATTTTGTTTGAGTGTGAAACCGTTTCCACACTGATCACAAGTGAAAGATTTCTTGTCTCTTATTTTCTTTAATAATTTATTTTTAGTATTTGAGCGACTGAAAGGTTTTCCTCCAGGTTGGACATGATGTTCCTCCTTCACTTCACTCAGTTCTTCTCTCTCCTCCTTCACTTCACTCAGTTCTTCTCTCTCCTTCACTTCACTCAGTTCTTCACGCTCCTTCACTTCACTCAGTTCTTCTCTCTCCTCCTTCACTTCACTCAGATCTTCTCTCTCCTTCACTTCACTCAGTTCTTCACGCTCCTTCACTTCACTCAGTTCTTCTCTCTCCTCCTTCACTTCACTCAGTTCTTCACGCTCCTTCACTTCACTCAGTTCTTCACGCTCCTTCACTTCACTCAGTTCTTCTCTCTCCTCCTTCACTTCACTGAGTTCTTCTCTCTCCTCCTTCACTTCACTCAGTTCTTCATGCTCCATCACTTCACTCAGTTCTTCATGCTCCATCACTTCACTCAGTTCTTCATGCTCCATCACTTCACTCAGTTCTTCATGCTCCATCACTTCACTCAGTTCTTCATGCTCCATCACTTCACTCAGTTCTTCACGCTCCTCCTTCACTTCCATAAGTTCTTCACACTCCTTCACTTCACTCAGATCTTCTCTCTCCTCCTTCACTTCACTCAGTTCTTCTCTCTCCTCCTTCACTTCACTCAGTTCTTCTCTCTCCTCCTTCACTTCACTCAGTTCTTCTCTCTCCTCCTTCACTTCACTCAGTTCTTCTCTCTCCTCCTTCACTTCACTCAGTTCTTCTCTCTCCTCCTTCACTTCACTCAGTTCTTCTCTCTCCTCCTTCACTTCACTCAGTTCTTCACGCTCCTCCTTCACTTCACTCAGTTCTTCATGCTCCTCCATCACTTCACTCAGTTCTTTACTCTCCTCCTTCACTTCCATCAGGTCTGACATGAAAGAAAAAAAATATTACATTTATTTTTCAGTCCATCAATATAATTAACCGAGAGAAATATAAAGTGAAAGTACATGAGGAATGTGGCCACATGCGCAAGAGAGAGACAATGGGAACACAGAAACAATGTTAAAATATATAGACTATACTGCATTAATCATAGACTAACTGACCTATAAATGAACATGCATCCCAGAAACTGTGTGAATGATTTATTGTCTTGTGTACTATTATGTATATACTATGGTATTTTATTATACAACCAACTAACGGTCAATGTTACCTCACCTGTATCATGTCTCCTACCTAATTGACCCTTCGCATGGAGCTTGATTGACAGGTCATCTGACCAATCATACTTCGCCATCCGCCATTTTGTCCGACAAAACAGTCAGGAGAGATATTAGATTAACATGGGAGGATTTGAACTTGATAAACGGAGTGCACTGACGCATTTCACTGGTTAAAAGAACATTCCTTCTTATGTTCATTCATGTTTATTTGATGCTATAAATGAACTAGAATGAAGAGATGATCGGATCACAGCAGCTTTAACTGATGTTCTACACTGATCTGTCACGACACATTAAAGAGCCACAAAACGGTATTTATTGTTTAAATTTCTTTTAAAAAATGGCCAAATTTGAAAGGTGAGACTTTGTTTAATATGTTTAATATCAAACGTAACCGAAAAGTAACCTGGTCTGTCCTGTCTGTCAGTGTGTTGTCAGTCTCCTCTCTGCTCCGCGATGTATTTTTCACTGTGTGAGAACATGAGAGCAGCGTAGCTTGTCGGACATAGCGACAGTAACTAAGGGGGGCGGGTCTTTGCGAAGGGTCAATTAATCCTCACACATTTGATGTACATCACCTTCTCTTAGAATGCAGTGTGGATTTGTTATATCTATCTGAGCATTAATGAACAGAAAAAGGGTAAGGCAGAGGTATAACCACACTTAAGACAAAGACTCATCAATCTTGCCCACAGGAGAGAAACTCCCGCCAGAAACTCCACCCTTCTCTTGGTAAGGCAAACCCGGAGAGGTGGGACCTTTCTCTGGCTTTATTAGAGACAGTCCACAGTGACCTCACTCTCTTAGATTTTCTCATCCGGCCACAACACTGCTTCTGCTGATACTGGGGAACCCCTCCCCCTCCACTGGGGCCCCAGGGCCCAACAGGCCGTGAGCACCGTCGGCCATGCTTTCATGCTCCCAAAGGGAGTCAGGCTGCCTCTTTAATCCAGAAAACTGCAATCTAACCATTACTGAACGGACAACGATCAACTCTTTGGCCTTCTCTGTTTGTCTCGTGTGCTGTGCGGTCCGGCCTGGCCTCAGGGCACCAGGCCTTGACCCAACCAGCCATGTGCTCATGCAGGAGAGAGAGGACTCTCTCTCAAACACAACTGAACGAAGGACAACCTCGGGAGTTTGGCACAACATCTTCCAAGGCAGAAGAAGTCCATCGCAACTCACACCATTTACTCTGCGTGTCCTCCCCGGACGAGGGCTAGCAGGCCACAGTCTGCACTCCAGCCATATTAACAGAGACAAACTAACCATGCAAGTTCATCATCATCTTCATCCAACGGCGATACTCTCATGGCGTACCGAACACACCCCGCCCCCTTCTACCCCGGCCCCGCCCAGCCCGGCTCATTGGACCTGATGTCTTGTGTACACAACGAATTCAGTTTTGTAGCCTAACTACCACAATAGGCTCTATGCACGATCGCTTCCGCGTTTTGTCTCAGCCCGCCCAGTTACATCCGGTGCTGCGTCGGAGCCGTTTTTTTGCATTAGGTGGAGATAATGGGAAATTACACTCGCTGTTTACAAAAACTTCCCGTGGTTAACGTAAATGATGTTTACAATATTGTGAGGCAGTTAGCTGTCACACATAAGAGTAAGAAAGAGAAGGGCTAAAATTGATATTTTTCGAGCTACATCGACAACTTTGAGGGTGAGTATTCTCTCATATCATGTGAAATCCGACTAGGAGTCAGTTTCTAAAATCGTTGTCTCGTTTCTGAGAAAATTAATTTGATTAAAGTTTCACTTCCCTATAGAACGCGCTATGCGGAAGTAAAGACGCGGGCTGAGATTCTACCGGAAATACGTCAGCAGCGTTCGTGCATAGAGCCTATTAACACCAAATAGCAAGCTCCGTGTTGTTACTTTCAATAATAAAAAAGGTGTAATCTTTCAAATTCTGACTATTTGATCAAGAAATTCAAATAATAAAGCATGACAGATCACTTTACGAGCTCCTCATTCAAGCGGCAGCGCGGCGCGTGAGTAAACGCCATCATCTCTTCCTCAGTTACAACATAAATAGACACCTGAAGGTATGTTGAAAGATACAGTATACTTACTGAAAGACATCATAACTTGTGTAATCGCTCAACCAGTGTTTTAGCAGTGGAAAGACGTAAAAAAACAGCATAGCTTGTCACTAGCATTATATTTACCTCAGCAGAAGTGATTCAGTGTTTACAACTTGTTAGTTCCCAGAGAAATAAATTCTTGCACTAAATAAATGCACTATATTAGCCTATATATTGTCTTTTACTTAACCTGTGAATGATATCTTGATTATTAAATGTATGTTTAAAATATCTTTCATGAGAATGAAAGAAACTGTGTAAATTATTATTGTAATAGCAATAATCCTTCGTACTTATTTCGGGCAAATAATTGACTCGGGTCTTTGTTCAAGTTTCATTTGTTTACTGAAAGTTCTTGCACAAATAGAAAATAAACAATACATAAACTCCGGTCAAAAACTGTGTTGCTCCTCTTTCTTTCGTTCTCTGAGGAAGTGCGAAATTCTTAAAGGGGACGTCACTTCTTAAAGCGCTAAAGACAGTTCCAATACTAAAACAGAGCAAACCATTACAACTTAAACAGGGGGGGCGGGTGCCCAACTAATGTACATGAATAACAAATCTAAACTAATTTAAATACTTACTCAAACATTTAAGCCTTTAATTATTCCAATTATGGCTCTTACATCCCCAGCCCCTAATTGTATAGGTAGGCAAACTATAACAATTACCAAACTTGATTATCTAGAGTCATAAACCTTTAGAGTCTTTGAAGTCACACTTCCATTCAATCTATAATCAGACAGCTTCTTGTAGAAGACATATCTTTGAGATGGGTCGATTCAGCGTGTTGCTTTTCGTCTTAAGACACACACTGCAAACATTTCCCTTAGAGTCTGGCATTGTCTTGATAACGCGACCTATCATCCATGAATTCCGAGGTGCATTGGAATCAACAATCAGAACTATGTCTCCAATCTAGAAATTTCTTTTCAGTCTGGACCATCGCTGGCGTTCCTGCAGTAGGGGCAAATATTTCAGCGTCCACCGATGCCAGAAGAGATCCGCCAGGTATTGAATTTGTTTCCATCTACGCCTTGCATAGACATCATCTTTTTTGAACACACCTGGAGGTAAAGCTGGTTGTTTCCTCATCAACAACAGATGGTTAGGAGTCAAGGCTTCGAGGTCGTTGGGGTCATAAGAAATTTTGGTAATGGGCCTATCATTGATGATTGATTCCACCTCACACAATAGAGTATGTAAGCCATCATCGTCCAATACTTGCTGTTTCAGTACAGAATTCAGAACCTTTCTCACAGTGCGAATCTGACGTTCCCAGACTCCGCCATGGTGAGATGCGCCAGGAGTGTTAAATATCCACTGAATTTCTTTCTTTAGCATTTCTTCTTCAATTGTTGATTGATTCAAATTCCGCAATGCTTCACGCAACTCCTTTTCAGCTCCTGTGAAGTTCGTTCCATTATCCGAACGAATATTGAAACATGACCTCTCCTGCTAATAAATCGGCGTATAGCGTTGACACACGCATCTGTGTCCAGAGAAGGTGCAACTTCTAAATGAATGGCTCTAACGGTGAGGCAGGTAAAAAGCACACCATATCTCTTGACCATAGAGCGTCCTCTTTTCACCTCAAACGGTCCAAAGTAATCGACTCCAGTATTAGTGAATGGTGGTTTGTCTGGCAGTAACCTATCTTCTGGCAAGTCTGCCATTTTTTGCACACCACTCTTTGCATGTAGTCGTCTGCAGACAAGACATGCATGAATTATTTTTCTAACCGCCGAATTTGCTATAGGAAGCCAGTATTTTTGTCTTAGCTTAGCAAGAACATGGTTTCGTCCAGAGTGACCAAGGCCTTGGTGAAAATGTTGAAGAACTAATGAGCATATATGGAGGTCTTTATGCAAGATGATGGGATGCTTTGATTCTTCAGGCATCGCCGATCTGCTCAATCTTCCTCCAACTCTTAACACACCATCCTCGAGGTAAGGATCCAATCGGAATATGCAGCTGTCTTTCTTGACATGCATCTTTCCTTGTTGCAATATTTTTATTTCTTCTGGAAATTTCTGCTTCTGGCTGTAACGAATTAGATCCAGCTCAGCATTCACCATATCCTTCATGGTAGGTGTTCTTTTTTGCAAACTTCCTTTGTAGGTAGTCATTGCCTTTTGTATTAGAACGTTTTGAATATTTGGATCTTTTTCTGTTTGACTGATCCTTCTCTGAATCTCCTTCCTCTCGCGACTTAAATCCAGCAGGACTTCTTTGAAAAGCGTTAACCATGCTACGGCCTTCTTTAGACGATGCCAGCTTGAATAATAACCAACAAGATGTTCTAGTCCTTCCTTACTGTCCTGAGTGTATATTGCATTGACAGTGGAAACCTTTTTGAGCTCTCTGTCGTCCTCTGCAAATGACTTTGAATGCTCTGGTTGAACTGGCCACTCACATTGGGGCTTCAACAGGAAACTAGGTCCTTTGATCCAGTTTTTGCTTCTGATCAAGTTGTCAGCATTCAGACCTCTCGAAGCTTGGTCTGCAGGATTTTCTGAAGAGCTTACATATCTCCACTGATAAGGTTTAGAAGCCTCTCTAATTAATGAGATTCGATTAGCAACAAATGTCTTAAATCTTGTGGATTCATTCTCTATGTATTTCAGCACCGTAGTACTGTCAGTCCAAAAGTTAGACTCCTGAGGTCAATATGAAGCTCCTGTCTCAGCATTCTATATATTTTGACTGCGATGGTGGCTGCTGTCAAATCCATTCTTGGAATAGTAACCTGCTTGAGTGGCGCTACTCTGGACTTTCCCATCATGAATGTGCAGCTCCTTTGATCGTGATCGTTTGTAAACAAGAGGTATGTGACAGTCCCGTATCCGTTCCACTAGCATCTGAAAAATGGTGCAATTGAAAAGTCTTGACATGCCCAAATTCTGCAGATTTGATGCATCTACTCACATTGAAGTTTTCGAGCTTGTGCAAATCTTCCAGCCAGGATAGCCATCTTTCAGCCTTTTTCTCTACAATTTCCTCATCCCATCCTACTTTCTCTTTACACAGGTCCTTCAGAATGAGCTTTGCTGGTAGCACAAACGGTGCTAGGAACCCAAGAGGATCGTAAACTGAGCCAACAATTGATAATATGCCTCTTCTGGTGAATGGTTTGTTTTGCACTTCGATCTTAAAATGAAATTTGTCCTTTTCTGTACACCAGTGAATTCCCAACGCTCTTTCCATGGGAAGTAACTCACTATCCAGATCGAGGTCTTTCACGTCAGTGGCTCGTTCTTCTTCAGGTATGGACGAAAGTACAGCTCTGCTATTACTAGTCCATTTTGTCAAATGGAACCCACCTTGCTTACAAAGTGCTCTGAAATCCCTTGCAAGAGTGATTGCTTGTTCTTCTGTTGCCACTGATTTAAGGCAATCATCGACATAAAAATTATTCAAAAGGGTCAGAGCTGCTTCTGGAGTAGTGTCGTTGATTCCATCTTCAGCTGTTCTTCGAAGAGCGTAACAACAACAACTTGGTGAAGAGGTTGCACCAAACAGGTGTACACACATCCTGTACTCCACTTCCTCTTGATCCAGGTTGCCCTGCTGCCACCAAAGGAACCTCAGGAAGTCTGCATCCACACTAGGTATTCGAACCTATAAAACATTGATTCAATGTCAGCCATCATTGCAATCGGCTCCTCACGGAATCTGACCAAGACTGCGATAAAGTGTGTTGGTTAGGTTGGGCCCCTGAAGTAACTGATCATTCAAAGAAAATCCTTGGTAAGATGCATTACAGTCAAAGACAACACGAATTTTCTTTATCTTCTGATGATATACCCCGTGGTGAGGAATGTACCACACCTTTCCATCTTCACGGTGCAACTCTTCATAAGGTACCTTCTCAGCGTAACCTTTCTTAATGATGTTGTTCATAAATCCAGTGTAATCCTCATGGAACTTAGGATTCTTTTTGAGTCTTTTTTGAAGGCTCTTGAGACGCTGTTCTGCTACATCCCGATTGTTTGGCATCTGAATCTTGTCATTCTTCAGAGGCAATTTCATGCAGTAGTGACCATCCAAAAGCTGAGTAGACTCGGTCACAGACATCATGAACTGTCTGTCTTCTTGAGACATTTCAGACTTATCCTCATAACGACGTTCAGGAAAATCAAGATTGAACTGCTTCATCAGCAAATCTTCAATCTTCTCCACAGATATACGATTCACTGTATAGCTATGTACAGATTTTCTTGTCTTAATGCTCTCTTCCTTTGGTCCATTCACTATCCAGCCAAGAGCCGTCTTCACTGCATAAGGTCCATTGTTTCTGCGGTTTATCACCTTCCATGGTTCCATGGCCTTATAAGCGTTCACTCCAATCAGTAACCCAACTGTCGCATCAATATGTGGAAGACGAACTTCATGCAGGTAAGGCCATTTCTCAATATCCTTTTGTTTAGGAATATTTTCTTCCTTTACAGGCAAATGTCGCTGAGTCAAGACATTGGGTAAATCAATGAAAGTATTCTCTTCTAAGCCACACACCTCTAAGTCAGATAGCAAGTATCCTTGCACCTTCCTTTGTTGACCCATAGTACAAAGCAGAAAATCAGTCTTCTTGCCCTGCATGTTTAGTCGATGCATGATGTCTTCCGTACAAAAGGTAGTTGTGCTTCCTGGGTCTAGGAAAGCATATGTCTCTACTGATCTTTCACTCTTCTTTGATTTCACCTTTACAGGTATAATGGAGAGGATGCACTCACCATCACCAGCCCCGGTGTATCCACAAGATTCCTGACTTAGTGAGAGAAGAGCATTAGAAACTGAAAGGTCATGGTCTTCAGACTTTTCACCTCGGTTACCTTCATGTTTGATAATATGTAGGACGCCCGGATGTTTTAGTGAGCAATCTGGACATGACATTCTTTTCTTGCAATCCTTACTCATATGTCCTTGAGTTAGACACCCAAAGCAGAGACCTTTGGTTTTAAGAAACTGAATTCTGTCCTTGTATTCCTGCATTTTAAGCTTATCACAGGAATCCAGTGTATGTTCCTTATTACAGAACAAACAAACTTTGGACTGCTGAATCAGATTTCAGCTTGGCGTAGGCTCAGACTTTCTATAAGTGTTAGATACTGGCTTTATCTGACGTTCCTTTCTGTCTTCACATGAATCACCAGTATGTGATCCAATCTGTGACCTGTAATAATCATTCATTCCATCTTGACCATCTTCATACTCTAACACTTTGAGTTCAGCATTTGATGCAGCAATTTCTGTATCCAGTTCCAACTGTTCTCTTTTGGCCTTCACTCTTAACTCTTCAGCTTCTAATTCTTGTCTCTTTCTTAAAGCAGATGCCCGGGCTAAAAGTGCTGCACGCTTAGCCTCTGCCTTGACACGAGCAGAACTGGTTGAAGATTGTGCCACAGAACTACTTGTCACAGATCCACTTTTCCTTCTATCCTGATTAGCCATCACTTCTGACACACTATCACTTGGTTTTATGCCATCGTCATATTCATCCTGAAGTTCATGCTCATCAGGGTCATTTCCTTTTGTGGTTGAAATCCAATTTTTCACATCAAATATAAACTGCTGGACACGTTCAATCTTGGGATGAAACCAGTTAGTCTGATCTTCTTTTCCATCTTCGTCAGACAGCATGAGTAACATTTCAGCATTCGACTCTTCAAACTGACATAAGATCTCACCAAGGACATTTAGTTCTTTTTCAACAGTCTTCACATTTTTTCCATCTTGCATTAATCTGTCAATCTCATTCGTTTTGTGTGTTAACAGTGCCAGTTTCCCTTGTCTTTCATTTTTAAGTCGATTAATTTTCTCTTCAGCAGCCTTTGCTGTAAGCTTTGGTGCCCTCTTGTGGCCAATACCGGGTATCTTCACATCTACAGAATCATCCGCCATTTCACTCGATTAAAAAGCCGATCTTCACGTAAACCATCGCAGTAATCTTGATCTGCTGCAATCCTTTCTTGTCTTCTAAATATTCACAAACTACACTTGTGAAAAGACTTACAATGTGAAGAAAGCTTCTTCTGAGAGAAATCTTTGCGAATAGTCTGTTTGAAGTAAGTGGCTAATAAATGTTCCACTTTATATGAAATCCTCTCATTAACACCGCAACAATCTCCGTACCTTCCTTTTGTAACATCTTTCTAATGTTAGCTGAGGTTCTGTCTACACCGGCCGCGGCCGTTATTGCTCGCCTTGTGAGTCGCAACAGCTGTTTACCCGAGACGCGGAAAAGCGCCCGTTACAAAGCAGAATGGGGCATCCGTTTACTGTCGGAGATTTGACACTCGCGCCACGCATTTTAATCAATGTTTCATCAACCAATTGCCTGGATTTAATAAATAAGAAGTAAATATAGCAGACAATATAATCTGGACTTCTCAGCTGCGCGCTTGCAATAGTCACATGCTCACACAATACGTGACAGAGGCTGTAGCAGTAGGGCTGGGTATAGTTCAAAATCTTTCGATCCGGTGTCAATTTCGATACCTCAGTTTCGATACCGCTTCCTAACGATACTTTTTTCGATACCAATGTTATGAAATCCATTTTAACAAGATTACATAACACATTACCTCAGAAAAACTTTGGTTTTATTTTTTTTTTCAGTTTGACTCATGCTCCTTAGCCAGTGCACAAAGGAACAAAAAATGTTTTATAAAGAGCTCATGCTCACCAAAGCTGAATTTTTTTAAATAAAAAAATACAGTAAAACTTGTAATATTGTGAAATAGTATTACAATTTAAAATCTTATTTGAATATATTTCAAAATTAAATTTATTGAAATTTAATTGAATTCAAAGCTGAATTTTCAAAATCATTACTTCAGTGTCACATGACCCTTCAGAAATATGAAAACAGTTTGCTGCTTAATATTTTGGAAAATATGATAAATTTTTTCATGATTCTTTGATGAATAAAAAATTCAAAGAACAATTTATTTTAAAACGAAATATCTTGTAACATTACACGTTTTAATGTCACCTTTGATAACTTTAATGCATCCTTGCTGAAAAGAAATTCTGACTAACCAACACATTTTTGGACGGCAGTGTACATTCAGAATCAGTAGGTTATTATTTATTGCAATATAAACACTGTCAGAGTGATCAACAAGGTATCTCTTCATTTACCAATCGAAGAGGAGCAACTTTTATGTTTACTCTGTGCACTGTCAAGGTCTTCATCATATTTGTCGTGGTACCGGTCCTTGCAATTATTTTACCACAAATACTGCATCGCACGCTGTTGGCATCGAGCCTGGAGAAACGTACCCACACTTTTGATCGGCTTTTCCACATCTTTAAGGCTACGTTCACACTGCAGGGCTTAATGCTCAATTCCGATTTTTTGAAAAAATCCGATTTTTTTGCAAGGCCGTTCACATTTCCAATTAAATGCGACCTTTAGTGATCTCCTGTGTGAACGTGAAATGACCCAGAAGTGACCCGCATGCGCAGAAGAGTACTTAACGGTCAACGACGTCACTTGCTGTTTGCGGAAGTACCTAAATATGAATGTCAACAGTGGAGCTCGTTTAGCAATATTAAAGTTATTTTCCCAACAGAGCCAGCACAATTACAATCTTTTCGTTTTAAGAAGAAAATTAAGAAGGAGGAGAGCGTTTGAGCGCCTTCGATTAACTCACGGGAAGAGACACGTCTGTGGCGGACCATAACAGTGCAACACGTTGGAGTGTATTGACAGGGCCGTGCTATCGGTGCTATCGTACGATAGCTAACTTGTTTATCTTCTCATTCCCGCCTACTTCAACGCAGAATTATGATGTTTGTCGCATATCAACGGCGTGCGGGTCGGATATATGCGACCTGGCCGTTCAGATTGAGGTCGCATTTCAAAAGATCGGATCTGTGTCGTTCAGACTGTCATGAAAAGATCGGATACAGGTCGCATAGGGGCAAAAAAATCGGAATTGGGTCGTTTCAGCCTGCAGTGTGAACGTAGCCTAAGTTATTATGTGTGTGTGCTCGCGTCTCATATGAATATGTGCGCAGAGAGTTTGTGTGTGTGTGTGTGTGTGTGTGTGCTCGCGTGAGTCGCGTCTAATATAAGTATGCGCGTGGAGAGTTTGTGTGTGTGTGTGTGTGTGTGTGTGTGTGTGTGTGTGTGTGTGTGTGTGTGTGCTCGCGTGTCAGTGCTCGCGTGAGTCGCGTCTCATATGAGTATGTGCGCGGAGTAGCGTGTATGTGCATTTCATATGTATTTGTTTGAGCACTGACGTTGACGAGTTAACTCCGTAGGTATCGAAATCTGGAACCGAACAACGTGCCATTTTTTGATACTCGATAGTATCGAGGCAATTCGATCGATACCTAAAAAGTATCGAAACTCGGTACCCAGCCCTATGTAGCAGAGAAATCAATTCTGTGAATTCTGCGCAAATAACAAGTAATAGGCTACTACCCACCGGATGAAGAAGGGTTGGCTCTCAACAACAGAACATAAATTATTTATTTTATTTTTCGTGTTGTATGTTAGCACGGACCTGACAAGCTCTGAAAGCGGCACTAAAGTGCTATAAAACTTGAGACCTCAAACAGAAAGCACAAACCAAAGTACTACCCACCGGATGAAGGTTTGGCTCTCAGTCTCCACAGGCTACTAAAAATATTCATTTTATTTTATTTTTCGTGTTTGCATTTATGAGGAAAAAACAATGTTACGACAGTTCAGCACTACGGTCGTGAGGGTTCTGAAAGCGGCACTAAAATATGCATTAAAGCTTTCACATAGACATCAAACAGAAAGCACAAAACCTTTCGTTTCAAAGTGAATTTCGTTTTGTATTAATTGTATCTTAATTTTAATCAATGTTTAATCAACCAATTGCCTGGATTTAATAAATAAGAAGCAAATATTAGCAGGCGATAGATAATCTCGACACGGAGGCGCCGCCGCGTGAACTGGAGCTTGTCTCATTAATTAAACCGAAACTCTGCGTATAGACCTGAGAAATATAACTATATTGAGATGTCTACTTTTAAACAGAACAATTCAAAACGAAAGACAGACCGACTTATGTAATCGTATGAAATGTGCATTTCTCTCTGGCGTGTTCACTGAAGATCGCGAGTCAGCGTCGTCAACTTCATCTTTGGCCGACACTGACTGAAAACACTTGTTTATTAATAAACAATTAAAATGTCTCCTTGCTATATTTGATATTGATATATTCATAATCATTACTTTTACCAGTTCTTTGTGACAGCTTTTAGGTGCTTTATTGGCAGCGCCACCCTTACATGAATCACCGCACCCTGCATTTTTTTAAAAATTCATTTATCGGCCATTATAAATGCCGATACCGATAGTTAGGAAAATGCCTAATATTGCCGATAATATCGGCCCGCCGATATATCGGTCGGGCTCTAATCTGGACGGGAAGGATAACTCTGGGAGTTGGAAGGGGTGTGTGTGGTGATTCTGCCTTCCCTTACTGCGACAGTTTGTGGATCTGAGTATCGCGATTTCGGTTTTATATAGCGTATTGTTACAGCCCTATTTAACATGAATCTTTTGTATTATTATTTAGGAACAAACAAAGGTTTCTGTTTAAAAAAAGGCAAGCTCGCCGCTGCAGGTTACAGAGCATTTATATTTATATGCATTTATATCTTCAAGTTTAGCCTAACCGAACGTCCAGTTTAACTGCCACAAGTTGATCTTCTTGTAATAAAGAACTTATAAATTAAATAATACATTTTAATATGAATATTAATGATTAATCGATAGTCGAATGAATGAATGAATGAATGTCACGTCTCGCTTGTTTACTTCGAACCGGAAGACGCGCCCACATTTGATGCAAGGCCTCATGGGACGTAGGAAACTTGTGGATAAGTGAAATTGTTCATAAAGTCATTACTGCGGTGCTGCTTAGAAACGTCTGGGCTTGAAGTAGGTATGGGCATTCGATTAAATTTCTTAGTCGATCGTCGGGAGAATTAACGATCGACTATCAATTAATCATTAATATTTTTATATTCAAATACATTATTTATTTGGCTTTTTATAAATTAAAAATGCAATGAAAATACAGCGTGTTTTTCCTCGATGAGATCTTTATTACAAGATGATCAACTTGTGGCAGTTAAACTGGACATTCGGTTAGGCTAAACTTGAAGATATGCTCTGGGGTGCTCTAAAGCAACAGAACCTGCAGCTGCGAGTTGGCGTTCTTAAACAGAGACCCTCGTTTGTTCCAAAAAAATTAAAAAATAATGTTAAATAATAACTTAACAAAAACATAATAATACTTAGATAGTTTTGAGTTAGATTTTGACAAAACCTGTCAGATCTAAGGCACGAGTCGAGAAAGAGGGTGAGAAAGATTAGCCTACCTAACAATCAATTAGGCTACTCAACAAAGCCTTGTAAAAATAGCTAGTAACTCACATACAACTTCTGCACCAGTCTACTGATTTTTGAGGTAATCACAGCCAACCTGGTGAATGATAAGCATGTTGATGACATGATCTGGGGTGAGACGCACCGCAACCTGGTGACGTCAAGCCTGGTTTATACTTTCGCCTGGCTCTGCAGCGCGAGTCTCCGCAGACTGCGCACGCACCTCCCCAAATGGACAAGGCGTTTATACCTATGGTTTATACTCAACGCGCTCGCCTGTGAAACACCGAATACCGCCGCAATGACGTCATTTTTGCCGCACGCACCTTTTGCGCTCGTGCGGATGCGTCGAGTGTAAAAAAGGCTTCAGTCCGGCTGCCGAAAACACCCGCTCTAAGGGGACTGACGGTGCCGGGATGCACAGGTAACTCCGCGCTAACATGGCCAGCCCGGGGCAACCAGCATTAGTTTAATCGATAACAACTTAACGTGATCGACGAAATTCTTAAAGGTGGGGTATGTACACCCCCTCCCCCCAGCGAGCGTGACCCAGTCAGGGCCAGCGTTGGAGGAAAGAAGGTAGGACCATTTGAACTAGGGCTGTTGGAACGAATTCCGAAATTCGAATATAATTCGAATATTAAAAAAATCAATACTATTCGAATGCTGAAGTTACTATTCGAATATGGCTTTATGTATATTTAAAATATACATATATCCAACCTTGCCTTTCTCGCGGCTTACGTGAAAATGAAATGCTTTTGTTTCGTCTGATGAAGAATAAAGTTTTTGAATCGTAACACAATTGCGCACGTTATCCAAGTCAGGGTTTCCCGTGGCGGCCCGCCTCTCACTCACCCGTACCTCTCGCGCACTCTCTCACTCACCGTATCTCTCGCGCACTCTCTCACTCACCCGTACCTCTCGCGCACTCTCTCACTCACCGTATCTCTCGCGCACTCTCTCACTCACCGTATCTCTCGCGCACTCTCTCACTCACCCGTACCTCTCGCGCACTCTCTCACTCACCGTATCTCTCGCGCACTCCTCACTCACCGTATCTCTCACGCGCTCTCTCTCATCCTACCTCTCGCGCACTCTCTCACTCACCGTATCTCTCGCGCACTCTCTCACTCACCATATCTCTCGCGCACTCTCTCACTCACCCGTACCTCTCGCGCACTCTCTCACTCACCGTATCTCTCGCGCACTCTCTCACTCACCGTATCTCTCACGCGCTCTCTCTCATCCGTACCTCTCGCGCACTCTCTCACTCACCGTATCTCTCGCGCACTCTCTTACTCACCGTATCTCTCGCGCACTCTCTCACTCACCGTATCTCTCGCGCACTCTCTCACTCCCCGTACCTCTCGCGCACTCTCTCACTCACCGTATCTCTCGCGCACTCTCTCACTCACCGTATCTCTCACGCGCTCTCTCTCATCCGTACCTCTCGCGCACTCTCTCACTCACCGTATCTCTCGCGCACTCTCTCACTCACCCGTACCTCTCGCGCACTCTCTCACTCACCGTATCTCTCGCGCACTCTCTCACTCACCGTATCTCTCGCGCGCTCTCTCTCTCACCCGTACCTCTCGCGCACTCTCTCACTCACCCGTACCTCTCGCGCACTCTCTCACTCACCGTATCTCTCGCGCACTCTCTCACTCACCCGTACCTCTCGCGCGCTCTCTCTCTCACCCGTACCTCTCGCGCACTCTCTCACTCACCGTATCTCTCACGCGCTCTCTCTCTCATCCGTACCTCTCGCGCACTCTCTCACTCACCGTATCTCTCGCGCACTCTCTCACTCACCCTACCTCTCGCGCACTCTCTCACTCACCCGTACCTCTCGCGCACTCTCTCACTCACCGTATCTCTCGCGCACTCTCTCACTCACCGTATCTCTCCGCGCCTCTCTCACTCACCGTATCTCTCGCGCACTCTCTCACTCACCCGTACCTCTCGCGCGCTCTCTCTCTCACCCGTACCTCTCGCGCACTCTCTCACTCACCGTACCTCTCGCGCACTCTCTCACTCACCGTATCTCTCGCACACTCTCTCACTCACCGTATCTCTCGCGCACTCTCTCACTCACCCGTACCTCTCGCACGCTCTCTCTCACCCGTACCTCTCGCGCACTCTCTCACTCACCGTATCTCTCGCGCACTCTCTCACTCACCGTATCTCTCGCGCACTCTCTCTCACCCGTATCTCTCGCGCACTCTCTCTCACCCGTACCTCTCGCGCGCTCCCTCTCTCATCCGTAGGCTACCTCTCGCGCTCTCTCTCTCTCACAATCACCGTATCTCTCGCGCACTTTCTCACTCACCGCATCTCTCGCACGCTCTCTCACTCACCCGTACCTCTCGCACGCTCTCTCTCTCTCTCACCCGTACCTCTCGCGCGCTCTCTCTCTCTCTCACCCGTACCTCTCGCGCACTCTCTCACTCACCGTATCTCTCGCGCACTCTCTCTCTCACCCGTACCTCTCGCGCACTCTCTCTCTCTCATCCGTAGGCTACCTCTCACCCTCTCTCACAATCACCGTACCTCTCGCGCGCTCTCTCTCTCTCATCCGTAGGCTACCTCTCGCCCTCTCTCTCTCACAATTACCGTACCTCTCGCGCACTCTCACTCACCGTATCTCTCGTGCGCTCTCTCCCTCTCTCACCCGTACCTCTCGCGCACTCTCTCACTCACCGTACCTATCGCGCACTCTCTCACTCAACGTATCTCTCGCACACTCTCTCACTCACCGTATCTCTCGCGCACTCTCTCACTCACCCGTACCTCTCGCACGCTCTCTCTCTCACCCGTACCTCTCGCGCACTCTCTCACTCACCGTATCTCTCGCGCACTCTCTCACTCACCGTACCTCTCGCGCACTCTCTCACTCACCGTATCTCTTGCGCACTCTCTCTCTCTCACCCGTACCTCTCGCGCACTCTCTCACTCACCGTATCTCTCGCGCACTCTCTCTCTCACCCGTACCTCTCGCGCGCTCTCTCTCTCTCATCCGTAGGCTACCTCTCGCCCTCTCTCTCTCACAATCACCGTACCTCTCGCGCACTCTCACTCACCGTATCTCTCGCGCGCTCTCTCCCTCTCTCACCCGTACCTCTCGCGCACTCTCTCACTCACCGTACCTCTCGCGCACTCTCTCCCTCACCGTACCTCTCGCGCACATCTCTCCCTCACCGTACCTCTCGCGCACTCTCTCCCTCACCGTACCTCTCGCGCACTCTCTCTCACACTCACACACACACACTCACCGTACCTCTCGTGCGCTCTCTCTCTCACCCGTAGGCTACCTCTCGCGCGCTCTCTCTCTCTCACACTCACCGTACCTCTCGCGCTCTCTCTCCCTCATGGAACACTGCTACACAAAACTGTCCAACACAGTGCTGTCAATGTTGGAGAACCAGCTTTAAAAAAAGTTATTAGCCAGCATGCAAGGCGTCTAGCTAATAAGGAGACAAGTTATTGTTAGAATACAGCTGGATTTTCGAGGTTCGCACGCTGTATAGCTGGTAGTTAATATTGGTGCACGTGCGTTTGTTCCGTAGAAAGCGATCACCTGTTTCTAAATGTTTATTGTAATGTTAGATGTCCCTCTAGTGGACAGAACGTGTAACAACAACCAAATGCTATAGTGGCATTGGCAATCCATAAGCCTGTGTAATGTCGTAAATATGAATAATATGATGAATTTGAGCATTTAATATTCGAATATTATTCGAATATTAAATAAAATAAGGAATGGAATTCGAATAGTATTATAGAGGAAGATTGACAGCACTAATTTGAACTGTGTATTTTCAAAATCTGCCGGTCGTTTTCCAAATCACATACCCCACCTTTAATGATCAATAATCGATCGTCGATTAATTAATATGACGATAATGCCCATCCATAGCTTGAAGCTTTATTTTTCGTTAGTTTAGCCACTGCTTCAAATAAATACCTAGGGTTTTGTTTATTTTCTTCTAATAGGGTTGAAAAATAATTAGATCTAGCAGCTTTTAGAGCCTCTCTGTAAGCAATCGAGCTCTCATTCCATGAAATGGAATTTTCTTCCCGTTTCGCTCCATTTTTTGGCTGCTCTGTTAAGGGCCTGTGTGTGTGTGTGTGTGTGTGTGTGTGTGTGTGTGTGTGTGTGTGTGTGTGTGTGTGTGTTGTGTGTGTGTGTGTGTGTGTGTGTGTGTGTGTGTGCTCGTTGTACCACGGCGTTGGACTATTTTCTTTAATCTTCTTTAAGCGCAGCGGAGCAACTGTGTCTAAAGTGCTGGAAAAGAGAGAGTTAAACGTTTCTGTTGCAATATCAAGTTCTTCTAAGCTATCTGGGATGCTGAGATTATGAAACTGATTTGGAAGATTATTGATAAAGCAATCTTTAGTGGCAGAAGTGATATGTCTAACATATTTATAACATGGAGTCGGCTTTGCAGCCTTGGCTAAATGTAATTTACACGAGACTAGATAATGATCGGAGATGTCGTCGCTCTGCTGCAGAATTTCAACGGCATCAACATCTATTCCATGTGATAATATTAGATCTAGAGTATGATTACGACAATGAGTAGGTCCTGACACGTGTTGTCTAACTCCAATAGAGTTTACAATGTATTTAAATGCCAATCCCAATTAGGGGTGTCGCAATATACCGGTATTGACGATAATCGTGATATTCAAAGCATGAAATATCGACATCATGTTAATTTAGAGTGTGACAATATGCCGGTATTGGCGATAACCACGATGTTTAAAATGAATAGGACTCTAATGATGACATAACACGTAAATACTCCAGCGCCAGTACCTGGTTGACCTGTCAGGTGTCAGCATTGCACCCGCTGACATCTATCAAATTAGAAGAAGACGCAGTTTATCTGTTTATTTTGCCACAGAGTACAGCACAGAGGCAAACAGAATTAAGAGAATTATAAAAGGTAATTGGGTTAGCAGACTTGGCTAAATGTAATTTATACGAGACTAGATAATGATCAGGCAATCACTGTGATAACATGGTCAAGACAAATATGTTTATAGACATACATTAGGCCACGAGTTCTATTTTGAAATCATTTACTAATCGCAATACTTAATTGGCTGTGTATTGTTTAGAGTCCGTGTGGTTGTTTTTATATAGGAATGACTGTGAGAAAATTAAAGATTAGCAGAACATAAGAATGCCATTTGAGTTCGTAATCCTCAATATCCCATGGCCCTACATTATAGAGATAAAAATCATGGTAGTCCAAGCACATTGAAAATAGTCGGAATAGAACATGTTCCTAACCCAAAAAGAGGAGGAGAAAGGGTTAATCCGCTACCACAGAGGATATATACATTGAAAGATATATACATATACAATCAAATTTCCAGTTTTTTTTTGCAATTTGACTACGGTTTCCACGATTGGTGTTGTTTTCTAGTTGTATCATTATATTTTTATTTTTATATTCAAGTTTTGGAGCTGAGAATAAATTGTTGATTCTGATTTGTATATTTCATCGATATCTTATGTGATGTTGTACTTGTACATTGTTGATTCTGTTCTGTTACACTTTTTGTGGATGTTTTGGTGAGATATGTCTTCGCTACTTATCCAGGGAACTACACTGCGACCAAAATGGTCGCATATGCGACCTTTTGAAATGCCATTGCGACTCTAATTTTTAATGGGTTGCAAATGTATCACTGACTATTTTGACGGGTCTGGTTTTTTTTAGTTTCTTTCGGGTTTTATTTAATCTTCTAAAACTCGTCGGATCGTCCGCTTTTTGGCGGTATATACCGGTAATACGCCTTTTTAATAAAAAGATCCATGTTTTATAAAATGTCCACGAAACTTAATGAGATGTTTAGTGAAATTAGAAAATATTTAAGAAATCGTTAGTTTGGGATTTAGTTGTATAGCCTGCATACATGTTTTATATCCACATATTTTGTTCTAATGTCATAAGTAATAATCTCATGCTTTACTGTATTTTACACGATTCTTTTGTAGTGTTTATTGGTGGTGATGTACTAAAATAAACATTGTCACGTGTAGACAT
>JAZAVI010000139.1:140000-300000 GCA_036326025.1 Chrosomus eos
AATTAAATAATGTTTTATTAAATAATTACTAAAAATATCCCTCTCTTCATCCCACACCCCAAACATGACATACAAAATGTTGTGGAACAGAAACCAGAGATATATTTATAAGCTATCATTTTATTATCACAGTGCTTCCCGCGTCCATGATTCTACATTGATTAAAAAAGAAAATCAAATGTGTTTTAATTGTAATTATTTTATACGGAAATCGTTTATTTTTAATACAGATGAGAATAAAGTTAGGGTTAATTAAAATTAAGGAACACAAATATATTGATCTGAAATATAGCAAATTAATTTTAAATTCATTCAGGTACAATTACCATATCAAGGTCATTATGTCTTTTTATTAATTTAATTAATTAACTAATGATATAAAACTATTGTCAGTGCACTACAAATAAACTGGTTATATGCCTTTATTAATAAAACTTATACAACTTAAAAATACAAGGCTTAAGAGATTTATAAAAATGCCTTCTGCATTTTTGTTTTGCTTTATAATCCATTGTACCGAAATCGTACCGAACCATGATGTCTGAACCAATGAACCCAACCGTGACTTCTGTGTAGGCTACCGTTCCACCCCTAATGCAGTACAGTTTCATTATTGTTCATTATTATCCAGAGTAGAGGTCGACCGATAGTGGATTTTACCGATAACGATATTTAGGTTTGACCGTACATGCCGATAACCGATAATTCAACCGATATTTTTTTAAATGGATGCTGGATTAAAAACAAACATAATACTCACAATAAAACAGTGCTGAACTGAAATGTGCTATGTGTATATATTTAATATAAGAGTCATGCTTAAAGATAGCCATTAAAATGTAATAAAGACCTGTATAACGTATACGTAATTTAGCCTATATAGTCTCTCACTTTATTTGCTTCTATTTTAGAACACTTGATAATTATCCAATCAAAATAACAAGATATATTGTAGTGATTAAAACGATCTTAAATCGAACACGTTTATGATTTGTTTATGTTTCTGTCGGCTGCATGAACATAACAGTTAACGTTATCTATGTTGAGAAAGCAATCACGTCACTAGTTTTAAATATGCAACTTCGTCGGCTAATGAATGCATAAAAGTGACCAGCCGGATATAAAATAATGCAAATAGATGATAACAATTGCGCCATAAAACATTTGGTCAGGTCTGCGTGTGTTTTTGTCACATTGTTTAAACCGCTTGACTGAGGTAAGGTTAGAGTCCTCACAGCCTCGCTCGACGGCAAACTACTGTTCTTTCTCTGCTGATGCAGCATCTAGTCAATAACAGGGATTAAAGTGAAAAAAATTCTTATGACTGAAATTTTTTTCAGGCCAAGTCATATTCCTGTAACTTTATTTAAATAGTCGAGACCATAGCGTTTTAAGGGGAGATGTTTTAAACCGCTTTAATATTGCTAGTTTCCATATTTTAAAAGCTATTTTAATCTATGAAAAACAATTACTTATCTTGACAAATAATCAACCATCTACATAACTTTTTAGTGCATATTTTTTATTTATCTTATTAGACCAAATAATGCTAAACTATATTAATATAATATATAGTTTGTTTCATGTCAAATCGTTTTGGCTGAGGGAAAGTCGGGAAAGTTTCATAACTTTAAATATTTGGTCAATTTAACTTTGTAGCCTATTAGAGAGCTGACTTATGTTTGACTGAATTGTTTGCTTTATTTCTTATTGTATAGCTTATTATAGCCTACCTATTAGGCTACTTATACGTTTGAACGGGATATTATTGATCATTAAAACTGACATTTAATAAAAAGATACAGGGTTGTTTAATTGTATATATTCTAAAATATATAAAATATTCTTTATATATATATTACTATGATAGTAAATATATATATATATATATATATATATATATATATATATATATATATATATATATATATATATAAAGAATATTTTAGAATATATAAAATGCATTCTCTTCACTAGCCTATATGTGTACATGCATGCATAATACAATAAAACGATACAACCCTGTCTGTTTGTTAAATGTTAGTTTTAATGATCAATAATGTTTCATATTTTTTAAATGAAAACAAAAAGCAGGGTTGTGTTTTATATTTCGTGTTGTTATAATATGCAGTGAAGATAATCAATGTAGGGCCTACCGTTGCCTGAGCCAAATTTGTGTGGCCATTAATATGTTTATGATAATATGTTCATTTATAAATGAAAAGAGGCAGAGTTGCATTTTATACCATATTTCGTTTGCCTAAAATATACACGAAGAGATAACCGGAGTAGCCAGAGCGAGCTGAGTGACGCGATCAAGTACGCACTGTTCCATTTGCAGAATAACCGGACTCGCGTCCTCTCGCCCTCGGGAATTCGTTCTCTTCAGTCGAACTTGGCAAGTCTGAACTACCAGGATGCAAGTCCGAAGTTTGCGCCGTGCACGTTTGCGCGCTCGGGCTCGGACCGTAGCAAACGAGCTGTAGCCTGACAGAAACTGAGCAGTTTTTCCGTGAGCGCAAATGTAAAACCCGGAGTGGACCATGAGCGGAGTGATTACAGAATGCTTAGAGTGGAGAGAGGAACGTGCTTTCGCTCCACTCCAGACTTTATCACATCCCCCTCAGCAGGGTGAATACTCGTCTTTCCTTAATATAAGACCTATTCAAACTAAAATTAAGACATTTATCACACTATTTGAGAAATGAAAGCCTATTTAAGGCCTTAAAATTATGAAAAGTTAATTTAAGACATAAGGACAGACGGGAACCCTGCAATTGACGGAAATCCGTCAAAGACTCGCTGCAATTGACGGAAATCCGTCGTAGCGACGGAGAACTTTAATCCCTGCAATAAAATAATTACTTTATAATGATATGACAATATATACTTTAGTGTTATGTATTCATACCGTTTCGCTGACTGTGTTTCAAATGCGAGTGTGAAGTGTCAGCGGCGCTCTCTCTCTGCTGCGTGTTCTCTCCGTGGTCCATGCGCATGTAAACAACTCAGCCAGTGATAGTTTATTATGTGTCCTCTAGAGGCCGATCTCGCTCTGTATAATGCCAGCAGTCTCTTCAGCGCTCTAGTGCTGTGTAATGAACACGCGCACTTCTCAGCCGCTCCAGCAACGGATGCAACCCGGAAAAACTATCGGTGTGGATTTTTGCCGATAGCGATAGTTCCACCAATCAACTATCGGTGCCGATTAATCGGCAAAACCGATGAATCGGTCGACCTCTAATCCAGAGAGCGGCTTACTATAAATAATTTGTGCGACCAAATCATGTTTTGCGCCAGTATCTGAAAAAGTTAGTAGCGCAAGTGCCACCAGTAGAAAAGGTTAGTGTAGTTCCCTGTTATCTAATAATTCCTTCTCTATTGTGATTTTAAGTCATGCGACCCAAGATTTGGGACTTGCTGTCAAGCTGATGGATCTAATAATGTTAATGGATGAGTGAAAACATTCATGTTTTTTAACATTACAGCGGTATGAATCAGGTCGCGAGTGCTAATAATAGACAGATATCACACGCGAGTCCCGCGGATATAAAGGAAAAAGGATATTTAATTCTACCGAACTACCCACAAGTGCTGAATTACTCACACAGGTCAGTTTATCACACAAACTAATATGCCGGCAAATCAATGACAATACTAACTGAACGCACGACTGATGCTGGCGCGCGCGGTTAATGACTTCCGCGAGAGGATAACAGATCTACACGCGAGGAAACGGGAACTCGAGAGCTCATTCAAACCCTGCGCTTGTATTGTATTGATGACTTGTATTGCGTGCAGAGGAGATGTCAAGCTCTCGAGTTCCCGTTCGCGTGTAGATCTGTTTTCCTCTCGCGGAAGTCATTAACCGCGCGCGCCAGCATCAGCCGTGCGTTCAGTTAGTATTAGCATTGATTTGCCGCCACAAATTAAACTTGTGAGGAAACGTAGCGCTATTCCACTTGCTCTAACGTTACACTATCACACTAAACTGCTTTGAGTTTGTTGAAAGTTATAATGTTATTCTATGTGTTAGCTCATTTGCTAGCTATATGAAACTAGCCGCTTACTAGTAAGCTAGATCGACATTAGAAAAACATACTGATGAAAGTTATAATGTTATTCTATGTGTTAGCTAATGTTGATCTAGCTTACTAGTAAGCTGCTAGTTTCATATAAAAACATACTGATCATATTCTAACATTTCATCATGTTAAGCTATATAACATTGATTAGTTTTATGCACATTTGATCACCTGTGTAATAAAGTGTGTGCAAGAGTGGTGTCGCTGTTAAGTCGTGAAGCTCTGTCAAGTCCAAGTTAGCCGCGGACGCTAGCTCTCGACGTCACGAAAACGCAACGCCGATATTGAGCCTCATTTTAGTTCTCCTTTTTTGTCCCAAAGTCTGCTTGCCATGGTCTATGATGTGTGAACGAAACAAGAACAGCGTGCCGCTAAACGTTACGCACTACGCAGTTGTCCACGTCTGTCACCATGGTTACATCATAGCTATGGCAGTACGAGCGGAAACAAGGATAGCGCGGATATTGCGTCATTGACAGGCGACATTTTTTTCCGGTACGGGCCATTATTTAAAATTGGAATTTCTCTGAAATACAATATCCCAAAAGTCTCCAAATATTCTTTAAGTGCACAACTGCAGGAAATATATCCCACTGTGATTTTTGGATATTTATTACAAAATTCTTACATATTGTACCTTTAAATGAGAAGAACACACACAAAAATCATATATAGGCTATATATGTATATATATATATATATATATATATATATATATATATATATATACAATCCACTATTGTTATTCTTACACAACATCATTATGGAAGAAGCTGGATGATCATTTTGCTCATCCAACACATTATGCAAATTATATTTTTATTGCATTATGATACTGTATGCTCAGCCATAAATTCTTATTTTCTATAATGTTCAGGATTTTACACACGGTCATGGTGTACATTCATTTACACGTTTTAGCATTGAGCTCTTATTATTTGTGTGGGGGCTGCTGCTGTACTTATTTGCTTTATATATCCAGAAGTATTTCTAATATTCTGACCACCTCATGTATGTAAATAGGGCTGACAAAAAAACTATGAAGTGCAACATCACATTTAACTACGACCTCAGTATTGAATGTACACATTTCTGACTGACTAGTCACGTGTTGGTCACGTAAGCTATCTGCAATTAACTATTCTCTTCCAAGAGTACATAAAACACAACTGTAAAGTACGGCTAAGTGTTTAAAAGTGACAAATACAGTAATTTGATCAACTTACCAGCGAGCGTACTTCGGAAACACTGGAAATGAATGGGGTTCAGTGTTTGCATCTATCGGCTGCTCCACGACACTTCTTCTTCTTCTTTCAGGTTTTAATGGCGGTTGGCAACTCATCTCAAAGGTGCATTACCGCCACCTACTAGACTGGAGTGTGAGGCATTACACTGGCATCAAAAAGAGATAAAGAAACTCCTATTAAATTCTTTCGCTTAACCCAGTGTTTTTTAAAAACAAAATTAACAGCTTATGTATTTTCCCAGATGTTTTCCCCAACAAACACTCAAGTGTAAAGCTTTGTTCGCTCATTTGTGCCTTTAATTCTATTCTATCTTCATCATATTTTTTGCAGTCTAACAATATATGTTTCACTGTCTCTTGTACTTTACAATAAGTGCATAATCCAGTGGGGTGTTTTCCTATTTTATACAGTGTTGCATTTAAACCAGTGTGACCCATTCTAAGACGTGAAACTAACATCTCATCCCTTGGACTTCTGCCCTTCCTCATGCTTGTGACTACTTGATTTTGTATACTATATAGATGACGTCCTGTATCCACTGTGTTCCTGCCATATTTTAAGTGAGTGTTGTTTTATAATGGTTGTCACCTCTGCTCTGCTTATTGGTATATGTGCATCTACTGTTTCATGCCTTATAGAGTTTTTTGCTATATCATATCTACAACCTCATTTCCTTCCACCCCTACATGAGCAGGAACCCAAAGGAAGGAGACATCTACTCTTTTATTATGAAGTATGAGGAGCATGTGGAGTATTTGATGAATGATGTCTTCTCACTTAAAAATGTTGGGTTAAAAATAACCCAACTATGGGGTGGTATAGCACCTTCCCAACTGTGGGTTATTTTAACCCATTGTATTGGGTTAAATACCAGTTGGGTTAAAATAACCCAACAGTTGAGTTAATAAATAAAGATTATTTATAAGGTATTATATTATATTATTTATTTTTATAACCTTATTTTAATAAATAAAATACACATTGTTTTCAAATATATATATTTTTATTTGACAATAAATATGTTTTAACATGTTTTAAGTATTAAATTATGAATGTAATAAATATTGAGTAAATATACACATGTATAATAAATAGAACAATTATGATATGCAAATATTAAAATATACACATTCAATTTAAAACATGCATGCACTTACAGTACATAAATTACAAACATGCACAGATGTGCCACAATAAAAATAAATACATACTTATTAACAAGGCAGTACATAAATTAAAAACGTACATAGATGTGCGTACACACACACACACACAAAATCCATCTGTACATACAGTACACAAATTTAATACAATAAAAAATTAACATGCTTATTAAAAAAAACTATACTGTACACATTGTGTTATAAACACCTTAATGTGGTGTTTGGTTACTGTACCTACTGATGATCAGTACTGAAAACAAAGCTTTTAAGGAGGTGGCAATGTATCGAAGGAACTCCTCCAGGAATATTATAGACAGCATGCTGTAAAAACTCCCAAATGGGTGCAGAAGGCTTTGGGTAGTTTATGTCATAGATGTAGAATATTTTGAAGCATACATCCACTGCTTGCAGTATGGTCTCCTTTTCGATTGCCTCCCCGTTGAAAATGATGAAAACTTGGGAGGAGTTCTCTTTGTCCCCAAGCACCATGATGTGTGGATCCTAGCTTGTCTCACTAATTAGGTAATGCACCATATTAGTTCCAACCTTAAAAGATAAATATACTTTAGTTGGCATATATAGTGACGAACATTCCATGGACACAATATATTTATTTACATGCCCATAATAATGCTAGTGTTTCTGCACATCTTTCTGATTGATTCCAGCATTAGAAATGAGTGGATTATTTATTTATTTTTAATGGCATTTTGGATCATCAGAGGATTATGTTTGTTCATAACATTTAACTACAGATTGTTTTGCAAATGAGGCAAAACATACTGATAATGTGTTTTGTGAATACATTACATTTACTCATTAAAGGTGCCATGTGTAATAATTGAGGTAAAAATATCCAAAAAATGAGCTACACGCATCAAAAGAATGAGAAGAAATAAGGGCGATGATGTCATTAAAAAAATGAAAAGTTATAGTGTTGCAGAGATATCAACCTAAATTAGCATTAGCATTACTAGCGCCGGCCCGACAGGTGTTGTAATACCAGTTTCGGCCATGGGAGGCGGTATGCGGGCAACATACATAACCACCAGCCAAACTGCAACACACGAATAACTTGCACTGCTTGTATCTCTTTAATCTCTAAAAATCTCCAAATGCTCCACGTGAAACTGCGGTCTTACTATCGTGTCAATTGATTTGATTAATATGCGCGAGGGAGAGAGAGCAGGACCGCTCTCGTGTTGTTTGAAGACGTGAGAGTGCTTTGTGGACCGTTTCATCTGTCAAAGACAAAGAGTGACTAAACCTCGAGCCTTCGAGTATGATACGAGGACGGAGCATGTGATTTGTTGAATCTAGTGAACAAATACGCCCTTTATTGAGTTGCTTTGAGTTTGAACGAGTCAAATGAACTGTTACATACATCTCGTTCGTGAATGAAAGAACCAGTCTGTTTTGAGTCTGAACGAGAGAGAGAGATCTCCCGTTCGTGAACGAATTGAACGAACTGGTTGCTATACCCTGTTCGTGTACCAGGTCGGTCATTCTGTCAATCTAGTTCATCAATCAGCAGAAAGTGAATGCAAAGCGCGGGTCTCCGTATACTGTGCATGCGCAATTCATATCTTACTGTACATACAGAACATAACTCCTCGTTTAACTTCTGACCAAACAAATAAAATGTTAACTAGTAGCCTGCCTAGTATGCAAACAAATTAAAAAAACACTTGTGATTTGGTCATCCGAAAAGAGTGTATTTTAAAAGATAAAAAGAGTGTAAAGACTTTGATTGCTTATTTAAACTTATTTTATCCATTTAATGAGTAGGACACCATTTTTAATAAAGTCAAATCAGTTTTTATTTTGTAACAAGTAAATACGTTAGTTGAACAACACATTTTGCCGCACCTGCTGCTGACGTATTTGTGTAATATGAAAAAAAAACAACTGAATGAATCAGTGAACGAATCTGAACGAAACATTTTGGTGAACGAACTAAAAATGAACGAGTCTCTGAAAAGAATCAAAATTTCCACCACTAGCGCTCTGCGGCCGGGGCTCTCTCTCTCTCTCTCTCTCTCTCTCTCTCTCTCTCTCTCTCTCTCTCTCTCTCTCTCTCTCTCTCTCTCTCTGTCTCTCTCTCTCTCTCTCTGCTCGTAACGCGCCCTGTCAAGCGCAGCGGCATCAGTCATTCTATTCTACATCCCTCACCGATCAAAATAGGCTTTGGCGGGACAAAGCGGACTATTTTACGGTTTTAGAAGATTAACAACCTGAAACTAAAAAACAGACTAGAGTAGGCCAACTTTCTGGAGGTATACTGCCCCCATCTGGTATGGAATATGTGGAGTTTTAATTGATTTTTTGAAAGATGGCACCTTTAAGCAGACACTTTTATCCAAAGCATTACATTTTACAAGTAACGCTGTGGACAGTAGAACGTGTGACAGACAGTTACACAAGTTCGATTGGGGAATAAAGTGCGAGTTGTGAGATGACGATCGCCTCCGTGAGTCTGTCTGGCCTTAGTCTCAGCCTCAGACGTCACGCCCACGGAACGTTGGCTAAACGTCTGATGCATATGGTACACTTAACTGGAAACACTTCAGCAATGTCGAAGTCGTCATCTGATTGGATGAATTTTATCGGATTTCCGGGGGCGCGCGAGTGTCGCGTTTATTTTCGGTCCGCCGGGAAACAAAGCGCAGACGTGTGATTGCGGAAGAAAAACGGTTGTGTTTACATGAGTGACAATGAGCATTTATCAAGTTCAGCTAAACGTAGTAAACGTAGTAATCAGTAAACGTAATCAGCAATGACTTACTGCTTGTTTTCTTCTCCTTCTTTGATTGTCTATGCTGACTGACTTGTTGCACGCTGGTCTGTTGTTGTGGGGACATTTCCACGCCCCGAAACGTGACGCTGAACGAAACGAACTGTAATTGGTTGTTTGACATGTCGGTCAAACGGCCTTATGGGCGGGCCTTGGCCAAAGAAAGCTGCTATGAATTCCAGACCTTCAGACTGACGGCTGAAGGTCTGGAATTCATAGCAGCTTTCTTTGGCCAAGGCCAAACGAGACTAGTCTGGCCTCTGCAATAACTTTAGCTTTGAGCTATTCCTATTTTTCTTCCTGAAACAACGATTTACACTACAGGCTTGTTCGACTTGAACCGGCGCTGCACAGACCAATGACATCAAAGTACCGCAAGAGCAATTCAAAAGCATAAGGAGCGTCTGCTCTCTATTCGCTCTTGCGGTACTTTGAGGTCATTCACCTATCGGTCTGTGCAGCGCCGGTGCAAGTCGAACAAGCCTAACGTAAACAACGGCGGTGTGACGTCGACATAGTGCAAGCCTAGGGTTAAAAAGCCCTGTTAAAAAGCCCAATATTCATCCGAATCCAAATCCTGGATTCGGTACATCCCTAATACATATTTAAAAATGAAATTAAAAATAAAATATAAAGCCAGTTAACAGCTGATGTTGCAGTGTTATTTTTACTTACTGGTTTAATGTTAATGAAGCTGTGCTTCGTTTCAGCATAAGTTGGACGGACCATTTTCCCATCTGTGCGGTATGGCGATGATGGCAGCACAGCAAGAAGGGTTTTAAAGGCAACTTCACCACGAACATCTTGAACGACAAGTTTACAGAAAGAATGCTTACAGGTTTCAAAAATCCAGTGGATCAAATCAAGGCTCACCCTACTTTTTTCTTGTTTAAATAATTACAGTATTCCTGAAGAAATGTACCTTTTTTATTCAATAACATGCCAGAAAGAGTGTGCTTACCATAGATATTTAGATACTAAAGGTAATTTTGGAAATTCCATATAAGTGATATGAAACTATAATTTGGTCAACAGATCTGAAACTACCTGTGCAAAGACTAGAAATGGTATACTTTATGTGATTTGAATAGGATGCCCTACCATTTGACAGTGCTTCCAGACTTTCTAGAAGGACATCAGCAGCCTTGGGTTCTTTTCTTGCAAAAAGTAAAATCCGGTCAGTGAAGACAGGAGCCCAAAACTCATAAAGGCAGTCTGCATTGTCAGGGAATAAAACTCCAAAGTCCTGTGATATCTAAACAAAAACATTAAATTGCAAATTTTTTGCAAGATTACAAAGTAACAATAGAATTAAGCATTTTACTTTTCTAAATAATGTAGGATTTCTGCTACAGGCCAAGACAACCCTTCAGTAAATTAAATTCCCTAAAATGCAAATAATTATACTCACCATTCCAGGAAAATCGTAAAGTCTGGGATATTCTCTGTTTATTTCCTCAACAGTTTTTGTACCAGAGGATCGAATCCACGCAGCACGATGAGGTGCTGTACGTTTCATTAACTCCTCGACTTGGCTGTGAGGGCTTCTGTTGTTCTTTAGCCACTCAATCATAGTGTGAAGTTCAGGCAAAGATGACTCAGACTCTACAGAAGATAAAACGCACTAAAATTAGGGAAAACATCTGGAAAAAACTTGAGTGATAATTAACTATCTTAGTGTTTCCCAAACCTGGTTCTGGGGTACCCCTAGCACTGCAAATGTTTTTTCTCTCTGATTAAAAACCACCAATTCAAATAATCAGCTTTTTAGGCACACAGTGATTAATAATTAACAACAACAAAAATGCCATGACATGACAATAATGACATGCCATCATTTACTAACCTAAAAAACAGTTCTGGCCCTTGTTTATGATTGACAGAACCATGTTGGAAGTTGTTGTTAACATACAGGCAAGTAATTTAAGAAGCTAAAATTTAGGATGTAAATGACTGAATTTGCTTATTTGAGTAATCCATTCCATTCAAGCACTTGTAGCCATAAGAGCATTGCTTCAGTTCTGATGATTTTATTAGATAATCAAGTGTTCTAAAATAGAAGCAAACAAACTGAGAGACTATACATGTAATATAGACCTACATTTATGTAATTTTAATGCTCTGGTCTTTGCAGATATGGCCATCTTTAAGCATGACTCTTTGGATTTATATGAAATAGTAACACCAACTGTCCTCAGCATCATCAAGCAGTCCTTATTGTTGAGCCCTGTACTGGCTACTTGTCCAGTTGCAAGTAAAAATCCATCATCATGACATCTTTAGTTCTAACCTGGCAGTGGAAAACTTGGTCGGGAAGAGGAATTCTGTGGATGGCTGTGCTGTCTCTGACTGTGTGGGGCTCTAAGACGTTTCCTCACATTGCGTAGTCTTTCTTCCAGGTAACCTGTTGCAGGGTGACGATAACGACCAGGTGTATACCATGACTCCTGCAACAAAGAAATGTAAATAAATCACTCTTATGAAAAAAAAGTGGTGACCGATGCTCTTTATCAGCTCTCGATTATCTTCTAATCAGAATCAGCACAAATTACATATCCATGGCCCTCGTTGTTCTTCAGGCAAGGAAACTGGGCAGTTAGTGCCAAAGCCATCTCCTTTTTGATCTCAGCTGATGGGCTTTACAAATAAACAATCATTTAAATAGGCAAGTTTATTTATTTAAATGTATTGTCAAGTGATTTTACTTGTACTCACGTTTCCCCAAAACGTTCCATCAAGTGAGAAACCAATAACCGCACCATCTGACGTCGCTCCTTGAGGCTTAGGTGCCTGTCTCGGTCTAAGGATGTTATCAATGTTGATCCTCCAGATTTTAGGAGTAGTTCTCGTATATCCTGTGAAAAGGAGAATGCATGAACTAAAACATTCCTTTCAATTCATTCTTAAATATATATATAATAATAAAATTGCCAAAAACTCAAGTTCAGGTGAAGTTCAATTAAAAGACATGTTATTACAAAGGTTGAGTTGCTTGTTGTTCTTGTCTGGCAGCTTTCCACTATTGTCTGAGTTGGTGTTATTGGGTTTATCCTTACAGGTGACTGATTGTGACATGACTGATTGTTAACAGGGCTATGGCCCAGAGACTGTAAAAAAAAAATAGAGGTAAATATCAGATGGTATCAGCAATTGTCCACAATGAAAATTACCTTTACCTGTATTGAAGATTCTATGGGTGCAGCTATGCAGAATTGGTCTCACTAATTTTCATGTGTATATTTAAAGAAAATAAAAAAATCATAAAAGAAAATAACCCCTCCCCCCCATCATTTATAGTGCATGTAACACTTAAAAACGTCGATACCATAGTGGAATATAGTAATGGTCATCATCACAGTCAAATGACTTGACTGCGTGTAATGGGTGAAAATCAAACAGTTCACTGACACTAAGTGCTTCCAAAACTTGGTCAGGAACAACAACATAGGCAAAGTAATGATGACTGAAACAAACTGTTGTCCATCTCTGAACTATTAGCTTCACTTTTTCATCAAGAGTGACTATTTTATTAATACACCCAAACTGAGAATCTCCATCTGTAGTGCAGGACATGAAAACAGTCATACCTGGCCTATATACTGTGCCATTAACCTTGACCCATGAGGGGACATAAACCTCACTGGAACGGGGAAAATCTTCCAAGCTACCAGTAATATCTTAAACACCCTCGACTGACTGAAGAACGGACTTTTGACCTGAACCAATCTCGATTTCCTTCTTGAACAACCTGCCTGTCAACAGCTGAAAACACAGCATCATTTGGTGCCTGTATGCCATGGTTTTTGTGACATTTTTAAAATTACAAGTGACATGGCTTAGTCTTTTAAAAAAGCTATGTTTAGCTTCGAATCGCATGGCCCAGAAGTTGACAAGTGGGCCTATCTTTCTGAAAGCAGATGGATAGTGAACCATGAAATGGTGTTTTGGTCTTAAATGCAAGTGAGGGAACAACTCTAGGAATAGTGTATGATGGTCTTGAATGAGACTTCGGAGGTATATTGTGGCCTCAGCAGTCATGGATGGGGAAAATATCATTTCCATACAAGACAACAGTAGAAGCAGCAGTTCCCAGTACTTGTTGCCATGTGGTATTAAGTCACCTATTAGAAGGGGAAGAAATCGCAACAGACACCACATTTGTGCTGCAGTCTGACGCATGGCACTGCTGTGGTTCTTAAGTTCATGACTTGACAGGACTGATGGTTTATTGCACCGATCAACAAAACCATAATCAAAGCTAGTTAACCTGTAGTTTACAGTATCCAGGCTAATGTGGCCTTCAGCTACAAGTTCAGACACCCAACACCCTCCAAAATATCATGCATGATATCAGGTGTAACATTGTCAACAACACTGAAGAATGCAAGCTCGTCTAGGATACATCTCCGTTGTAGTGGTAATTTCTTCTGATTCTTCTGTACCACCTTTTGAAGTCAGTCAAATTGTAACCAGTATTTGAAACACGAGCAAACCAAACAGTCTTCCTTTTAAATGTTTACTTCCAAAAACATAAAATTATACATAGACATGGTACGCACGGTCAAAAAAACTGTGTTGCTTCCAACGTCTCTAACTTCAAACTGAAACTAACTACATCCAATCGCTTACGCTATGACGTAGCGCTATCTGACTGGAAGCTCAAATATTTAAATGTAATCAGATCTAAACGTTACTAAATATGCATTTTAAAATGGGCATCAAAATATGCATCAAAAAATAAATAAAATAATAATTCTTATTATTTTTACTAAATGATTAATTCAGATGAACTAATCCCTATGTGGCTCTTACATTACCCGGCCCCTAATTGGTTAGGCAGGAAGACTAAGCAATTATAAACTTAAACACTGAGAGCCAAAGAATTTCCAAATGTCCATAAACTATCAACTTGTTTCTTCTTTCTTCACTCTTCTGACATCGCCTCCTCCAACAAGCACAGTTTGTTTATAGGCCTTTCCAGAGTGTTAGTCTTGGTCTTTATCTTCACTCTTCGTACTGTTCCATTGGAATCCGGCAACGTTTCAACAACCTTTCCCATGAGCCAGGAGTTCCGTGGGGAAGAACTATCCACTAGTAAGACAACATCTCCTGTCATGAAATTTCTTCTTGGCTTTAGCCATTTCTGGCGCTCCTGAAGAAGTGGAAGGTATTCACGCATCCATCTTGTCCAAAACAAATCCACAAGATATTGAACTTGCTTCCACCTCTTTCTTGTGTACATGTCATCCTTGTTAAAAATCCCTGGAGGCATGTTGGGTTGAGATTTCAACAGCAATAAGTGATTGGGTGTTAGAGGTTCTACGTCGTTCACATCATCTGAAACAGTTGTAAGCGGCCTGCCGTTGATGATGCTTTCGACCTCGCACATTATTGTCAGAAGACAATCATCGTTCACTGCTTGCTCTTTCAAAAGGGAGTTAAGGATTCTTCGCACAGTCCGAATTTGTCTTTCCCAAATCCCGCCTTGATGCGAAGCAGCTGGGCTATTGAATATCCACTTTATTCCCTTTGGTTGCAAGGCCTTTTCAATCTTGTCATTATCCAGCCGTTGAATGGCTTCTCTCAACTCTCTTTCAGCGGCCACAAAATTTGTGCCGTTGTCAGAACGCATGATGGTAACTTGACCTCTCCTGCACATAAAGCGACGAATTGCATTAACGCAGGAGTCTGTGTCGAGGCTATCTGCAACTTCGATGTGCACCGCTCTGAGTGTGAGACAAGTGAACATCACGCCGTACCTTTTGACTGTACTCCGGCCCCGCTTGACATCAAACGGCCCGAAGAAATCAACACCGGTATTTGTGAAAGGAGGCTTATCTGGCAAGAGCCTATCTTCCGGCAGGTTTGCCATCTTTTGTTCACCAACCTTTCCATTAATCCTGCGGCACACTGTACATTTGTTGATTATCTTTCGCACTGCAGAATTGGCTTGTGGGATCCAGTACCTGCATCTCAGTTGTGCCAAGACATAACTGCGTCCACAGTGTCCTGTTCTTTGGTGTATATCTCTCAAAATCAATGTAGCAACTCTGCTGTGCTTTGAAATAATTGCTGGATGTTTAGCGTTTTCTGGCATGGCAGACTTGTTGAGTCTTCCGCAAACCCTTAACATGCCATCTTGAAGAATCGGATCCAATTTAAACAGCTGACTGCTGCGACTAAGCTGTTTACCTTTCTCCAGTACTTTGATTTCTTCTCCAAACTGCTGTCTTTGACTGAATTTGATTATATCCGATTCTGCGACAACCAGATCATCCAAAGTAAGTGATTTCTTTTCTGTTGCTTTGAATTTCTTCATTTGTTTTTCTAATTTCGATCTGGCCTTTTCAGGGTCCTTTTCAGTTTCCCTGATCTTTCTTGATACTTCCTTACTTTCCTCTTTCAGTTTCCACAGATTTTCTTTTACCTTTAAAATCCAGGCCACTGATCTTTTTAGTTTATGCCAGTCTGAGTAATAGTTGATCAGTTTGTCGATTGGTTCCATGTTTTCCTCAACTTTGATCATGTTGACTGTAGCTCTATTCTTGACTTCCGGATCATTTTGAAGGATTTCCTTCCTTCGCACAGGCTGTTCCGACCAGTCACATTCATTGTTCAGCAAGAACTCCGGCCCATTGATCCAGGTTCCCCCTTGTGTCAAACTTTTAGCTTTCAGGCCCCTGCTGGCTTGATCTGCAGGATTTTCCGTTGTTCTGACGTACTTCCATTGTGATGGCTCGGTTGCTTCTCGGATCAATGAGATTCTGTTCGCTACGAAGGTTTTGAAACGAGCAGTTTCACTGTCAATGTATCTGAGCACTGTTGTACTGTCTGTCCAAAAAATAGATTGCTGCAGTGGAACTTGAAGCTCTTGATGTAACATCTTGTCTATTTTGACAGCGACAACTGCTGCGGTCAACTCGAGTCTGGGAATGGTGACCAGTTTGAGTGGGGCCACTCTTGACTTCCCCATAAGGAATGCACAATGCTTCTCCCCTTGACTATTCTCTAACAGCAGATAAGACACAGTGCCATATGCGAACTCAGAAGCGTCTGAAAAATGATGTAACTGTGCTGCTGTAGTGGATCCAAAATCTGTAGGCTTTAAACACCTGCTCACATGGAAGGTAGAGAGATGATTAACATCTTCAATCCATCTTTTCCAAACTTCAGCGTGTTTTCCGCCAATGTTCTCGTCCCACCCGTATTGTTCTTTACAAAGATCTTTCAGCAGGAGTTTAGCGGGCAAAATGACTGGAGCCAGAAAGCCAAGGGGATCGTAGATAGAATTCACGACTGATAAAATGCCTCTTCTGGTCATCGGCTTGTCTTGCAACTTCATACTGTAGGTGAAAGTATCAGTTTCTGTGTCCCACTGTACACCGAGGGTCCTCTCTACTGGCAAAGCGTCATGTCTCAGATCCAGGTCTTTCACTTCGCTGGCTCTGTGCACTTCAGGAATTGTCATTAACACCTTCCTGCTATTGCTCATCCACTTTGTTAAAGTGAATCCTCCTCTGGCACACAGGGTACGAAGATCTTTAGCCAAGGTCACTGCATCTTCTTCTTTAGCTACACTCTTCAGACAGTCATCTACGTAGAAGTTGTGCAGAACTGTCTTGACAGCTTCTGGAGATACATCAGCCTTGTGATCTTCAGCAGTTCTTTTTAGTGCATATGAGGCAACACTTGGTGAAGAAGTGGCTCCGAAGAGGTGCACAGTCATTCGGAATTCCTCCATAGGCTCGTTCAACTTGCCGTTGGGCCACCAAAGAAAACGCAGTAGGTCTGCATCACGCTCCAGCACCTTGACCTGATAAAACATCGACTCGATGTCTGCCATTATAGCTACTGGCTCCTCACGAAATCTTAAAAGCACACCAACTAACGTGTTCGTCAAATCAGGTCCTTGAAGCAGTTCGCTATTCAGCGACCTATCCTGAAACGAAGCTGTGCAGTCAAAGACCACCCGCAGCTTTTGTTTCTTTGGGTGATACACCCCATGATGTGGTATGTAAAACAGCCTGTTGTCGTCACGGTTCAGCTGATGAACTGGAACTTGGACAGCGTAACCTTTTTCAATGATGGTCTCCATGAAGCTCTTGTACTCTTCAAAAAATTCAGGATTCTTCTTGAACTTTCTAAGCAAACTGGCTATGCGCTGTTCCGCCACACAACGGTTATTTGGCATTTGGAGCTTCTCATTCCTTAGTGGCAGTCCAATGCTGTAATGCCCGTTCTCAAAAATTGTGGTTTTCTGCACAGACTGCAAAAATTGTTTGTCTTCACAAGACATCTCCTCTCGGTCATCGTAATTACGCTCTGGAAAATCAGTGTTATACTGTTGGACCAGTAGCTTCTCAATCTCCATCACAGAAATTCTGTTTACTGAAAAAGTAGGCATTTTATTCATTGCATCATTCAGTTCCTTTCTTACAGGCCCATTCACAACCCAGCCAATGGCAGTCTTCACAGCATAAGGGCCTCCATCCTCAGCATTAATAACATGCCATGGTTCCATTGCTCTTGAACAGTTAGCTCCAATAAGCAGGCCTACATCAGCTTCTATCTCTGGCAAGCGTACTTCATTGAGATAAGGCCACATCTGGATATCTGACCTTTTAGGTATGTTCTCGACGTGAACAGGTATGTTGCTATGAGTAAACACCTTAGGTAGATCAATGAACTTGGTGTCTTCCAGCCCACACACTTCCAGGTCTGATATGACGAAACTGTTCATGAGCTTCTGTTCTTCAGGTTTGTCTTGACCCATGGTGCTAAGAAGTATTCGTGTCGGTTTCCCTTTAATGTTTAGTTTCCTTTGCAGGTCTTCTGTGCAGAACGTTGCTGTGCTTCCCGGGTCCAGAAAGGCGTACGTTTCAACACACTTGTCACTCTTTTTCGATTTTATCTTCACCGGTACTATTGACAGCACACATTCTGCTTCTCCAGCCCCCGTGAGGCTACAGGACTCTTGCAAAATAGAAACTTGAGCACAAGATACTTCACTTCCATGACGACCATCTTTCTTTTCAGGTGAGACAGAACCTTCTTCCTTTATTATGTGCAGAATGTCTGGATGCTTTAAAGCACATTCTTTACACTCAATTCTTCTTTTGCAGAATTTGCTGAGATGACCCGGAACTAAGCATCCAAAACACAAGCCTTTCAGTTTTAAGAAATCCACACGCTCCTTATGTGGTTGGTGTTTGATTTTGCTGCATGAGGCAAGGGTATGTGATTGCTGGCAGTACAAACACGGCTTCTCAAAGGCGCTCACAGTTTTAATTGTGTTTGTTGGCTTAACATGCGTTTCTTGAGGCCCTTTGCTTTCGGTGAAAACATTTGTTGCGAAACTGCTTCCACGAACCTCTCTTTTTCCATGATGCTTTTCTTTTTGGTCAACCTTTCCACTTGAGATTGGGCGGCTGTCCGAGATATTTCCAAAGAGGGGATCCATCGTTATTCTAGCTTGGCGGTCTATGTAACTCACCAAATCAGCAAACTTTGCTCTTCTGCCTCTTCGCTCTTTTATGTCATAAGCTTCAGCACGCCAACGTTCTTTCAGTTTATATGGTAACTTAGACACCACTGTCCGTAAGTTGGTTGGGTTATCCATCTCCTCTAAGAATTCGATGTCTTCCATAGTATTGCGACATCCAATCAAAAACATTGCATAAGCGCTCAATGCTTTCCCATCATCAGATTTCACTTGAGGCCATTTGAGTGCTTTGTCAATGTACGCGCTGGCAATCTGTAATTCATCCCCATAGTGCTTATGAAGTAGTCGCTTCGCTTCGCAGTAGCCTTTGTTAGGTGTCATATGAGCACAGCTGCGAACAAGCTCTTGAGGTTCACCGGCCGTAAATTGTTCCAAGAAGTACAACTTGTCTTGATCATTGCTGGTTTTCTGATCTATTGCGTGCTCAAACGCCCTCATGAAAGATTTGTATTGTAGCGCATCACCCTTAAACACAGGAATGTCCTTGGTTGGTAGATGAGATAACTGCTGTTGTTTTACTAGTAACTCAGTGATTACATTCTGCTTTTGCATAACCGCTATTATGTCATCACCTCTGTTAGATTGAGCACTAGACACATCATTGAAGACCGGTTGAGATTGATGTATTCGGGAGTGCTGTGTTTGTGGTTGAACATGAGTGTTCGCATTAGCTTGCTGTGGAAGCAGAATGCTAATTCTTTCCATCACGTGTCCACCTTTCGGCTTTTGTACTGCCGAATAGCTACTTAAACCATCTTCAGATCCTTCATACTCTTTAAGCACCCTTAATTTTGCTTTACTCTCAGCTAACGCAGTTTCCAGCACTAACTCTTCTTTTTCAGCTTTGATTTTAGCTGCTTCAAACTCAAGCTGTTGCATTTTCTTTAGTGCTGCAGCACGTTCGAGCAAGGCAGCATGTTCTGCTTCCTGTCTAACTCTTGCTGACGATACTCGTGACACAGCTGAGGTACGACTGATTTTTGATCCACGTGTGCTGGCATGTGTGACATCACTGACCCCTACTTGTGAAACACTGTCATTTGGTTTAACAGTTTCTTGCAGATAATCAAGCACATTTTCTTCTTGCAGCACCTTTTCCACTGGCAGTATGGGTTCATGTTCAGCTGCAATCCAATTTTTTGTAGTTTTCATAAATCCTCTAATTACTGCCATTTTAGGTTCAAACCAGATCTCTTGATCAGCTGTTTTTTCATCTTCAGTCAAAAGATTTGCAACTTCATTGTTGAGACGGTTAAGCTCATTTAGTGATGTTGCAAAATCATTTTCCATCATGTTTTTCACCCTTTGTAAATTTTGAGCATCACTCATCATTGATTCTAACTCCTTTTTTTTGCTTGTAAGAGTTCCTAATGTTCTTCTTCTCAGTGCAATGCACCTCTGCAATCTCTCTTCTAATGCCTTCTCTGTCAGCTTATGTGACCTTCCCTTTTTCATTGTATCCTCAATACATCTTTGTTCATCTTCCTCAGCCATCTTACAAATAGCAGAGTTAATGCTTTAGTTGTATGCAAACGTTTCAACACTTTCTTCAAAAGTACTTTAGATAAACCGAGTGCAAAACAACTTCTTAAAGATCGCCGTAACTCCACATTGACTGAATCAGAGCTTGCTTTTTTTCATACGTTTTACAGGGAGAAGTTGAAGAAGTTATTTTTATTTTATTTTCTCAAACTCACTCATTATCTTCGTGCGTCCGTCCGATCGGCACCCACTTCAGCGCGCGCAGCTTCACTCACTTCTCAGTTGACTGACAGGTCGACCAGCTGTTAGCTGCCGATTGGTGCATGTCGATCCGTCGCGGGTCTCTTGAGCAAACTGGCCCGGTTCTGCGTCTTGATTGCGGCGCTAAAGTCCTTTGCTTCCTCATCCAACAATAAGCTAAAAACGTCCTCCCCGTTATCCAGCTTCGTTTAGTATTAGCGAGTTTTTTTGACTAATGTAGTGGTAATTTCTTCTGATTCTTCTGTACCACCTTTTGAAGTCAGTCAAATTGTAACCAGTATTTGAAACACGAGCAAACCAAACAGTCTTCCTTTTAAATGTTTACTTCCAAAAACATAAAATTATACATAGACATGGTACGCACGGTCAAAAAAACTGTGTTGCTTCCAACGTCTCTAACTTCAAACTGAAACTAACTACATCCAATCGCTTACGCTATGACGTAGCGCTATCTGACTGGAAGCTCAAATATTTAAATGTAATCAGATCTAAACGTTACTAAATATGCATTTTAAAATGGGCATCAAAATATGCATCAAAAAATAAATAAAATAATAATTCTTATTATTTTTACTAAATGATTAATTCAGATGAACTAATCCCTATGTGGCTCTTACATCCGTTTTAAGCCAGTTTCTGTAGGATTGTTAGTCTGTAAATCCTGACTATAATTCAGTGCATTGCGCAGCAAATTTGGATCCTCTGTTGTCTGGCTGTGGAGAATTGGTTTGTGAATTTTGCACAAACGACAGACACTATTTGCTACAAAACTTTCTGAAAAACCAAGAAGAGAATTCAGGGCAAGATTGTCCCCACACACTTGTGCAACACCAACTTTTATGGTACCACTGAATTGATCAGTCTCAATTTGAATGCCATTTTGCAACTATGCATTCAAGAACTGCATCAATGCCATATGTCTTGACGTCATCTGACTTGTACACCGCCAACAGAAAGCATGCTGACAATGAAGACAGCAGCTCAGGTGGTAGACATCTCATTTGAAAGTAAATGAGCCCCAGTTTGTGAATTGAAGTCTTGGAACCGATGGGATTTACAATTTCACAATCATCGTTATACAGGGACAGTGGAATGGTGAGATCTTTTGAAAACAAGTGGCTGGTTTTGTACTGCTCACCATCAATGTAATCAATGAGGGCACCATCTTTATTTTGCTTCTGAGAAAGGGTTTTTTCCATGGTACCTGGACTTTCTAGTATTTTTTTAAGGACAGGCTGCAAAGGAACATATTGGAAGGTGTCCTGGACTGCTATCTGTCTCACACTGCCAGTCTGTGCATCCAAACGCTGGACATATGAAATGCCTGGAAAATGCTTAGTCTCTGGCTTAATTAAAAACCCTGTTTGAGAAAAATATTTCATCTGTTTAAAGTCTGAATCCAGGTCCAACAATGGTTCAGCAGCTCTCTCAAAGTGATTATTTAAGGTAGTGACATCGGGGTGATCTGAGTGACCAAGTCGATGCAAAAGAGCTATTGTCTTGGTCTGCAAGTTACCAACAATATCAGTGATCAAAGAAGATGTTTGCTTCACCATGTAATTAATTGCAGAATAGGTTTGGTTTGATTGGGCTTTAAGCTTTGCAAGGAAGCATGCCACTCTGTAGGTTATATCTTCCTCTGCTAAATCATCCCAGTCCTCAGTTTCCTCATCACCCCCAAAATCATCAAGTGCTGCTGTTGATATATCATGTTTTCTGATGGTGTGAGTGTTGGAATATGTTGGTTGTGCAAATATGTAGGCCTATCTGTTGTAGATGATACTGTTTGACAAATGTGTTCTTTTAATATGTGTCTCTTATATGCCCATAAGTAATTGAATGTTCTGTTACAGCCATTTTCACTACATCTGAAGTAGGAGCTAGCACTGTTAATGTCATTAATCAATCTTAGATGTGCAAAAAGATCTTTTGTTTTCCCTGAAATTGCCTTATTGCACTTAAAACATGTCAGGAAACACGCAGTCATTGTTTAGCTAGTGTAAACTTACTCCCAAAAATTCTGCATGAAATTTCTTGAATTTAACCCTGAGACCAATTCGCGGAATTAGAGCAGCAATGCTCGCGTCATACAGCATAAAGCTGTCTTCATCGACTTCTTCCTCTGTGTTAAGATGAAGCAGAAACATAATCATTTAGTCAATGAAAAGTTATTAAATCAAATTAATTTGTATAGTGCTTTTTCACAATGCATATTGATTCAATGCAGATTTGCAGAACACACACACATACACACACATACACACACACATACACACACACACACACACACACACACACACACACACACACACACACACACACACACACACACACACACACACACACACACACACACACACACACACACACACACATGTATTTGACTGCAACAGAGAGCATTTTTATAGAAATTGGCAAAAAATCAACTAAACTGTCATAAATCTGAAAAATTTCACAAATGCAACATGGAACAAGCATGTTCCCTCACACACTCTCTCTCTCTCCTCTCTCTCTCTCTCTCTCTCTCTCTCTCTCTCTCTCTCTCTCTCTCTCTCTCTCACACACACACACACACACACACACACACACACACACACACACACACACACACACACACACACACACCACACACACACACACACGGGCCTGGATCCTCGGGATAAACAGAGAGACTAATATTAGACGGCATCTTTCTTATGATGTAATGAGTACATCAGGAATTATGGGAAGTGTTCCCGAGTGTCCCGTGTGTGTGTGTGTGTGTGTGTGTGTGTGTGTGTGTGTGTGTGTGTGTGTGTGTGTGTGTGTGTGTGTGTGTGTGTGTGTGTGTGTGTGTGTGTGTGTGTGTGTGTGTGTGTGTGTGTGTGTGTGTGTGTGTGTGTGTCTGTGTCTGTGTGGTGTGTGTGTGTGTGTGTGTGTGGAAGTGTTCCCAGTTCCGGCTGATCTAATCTATGCAGACTAACATTGAATTATAGAAGTCTATAATGTATTATGTGAATGCTAGGTCAAAGAGATGTGTTTTTAGTCTAGATTTAAACTGACAGACTGTGTCTGCTTCCCGGACCGTGTTAGGAAGATAATTCAAAATTTATCAGAGAACGACAACAAATTCTAACTTTGACAAAAATAGATTTTTTTTTATGTATTTCAGAATGTTAAAAATATATAATCACAAAATATATATCATAAAGTTGAAGTTGAAGCATCAAGAAAAATGAAGTGAAAAAGAAATGAGTCCCTATACACTCTAAGAAGAAAAGGTTCAAAAATGAACCTTTTGAGGTTCCTGGAAATTGCAACTGTGGGGGAACCTTAAAGGAGTAGTTCACTTCAAAAAAAAAAAACTTTTGCTGATAATTTTCTCACCCCCATGTCATCCAAGATGTCCATGTCTTTCTTTCTTCAGTCGAAAAGAAATTAAGGTTTTTGATGAAAACATTTCAGGATTTTCTCCATATAATGGACTTCATTGGGACCCAAACGGTTCAAGGTCCAAATGACAGTTTCAGTGCAGCTTCAAAGGGCTTCAAACGACACCAGACGATGCATAAGGGTCTTATCTAGGACCCTTCGATTCATGACTCGAAAAAAGATTTGTTAATTTTGATGAACGAGTTCGAACAGGAAGTCACGAACGCTCATCACAGAACAGAGCAAGCGAGCATTTGTGCTTATAAAACTTAAACTTTGTTATTTATTTTTGAAATGAGCGATGGTTTCACTAGATAAGACCCTTATGCATCGTCTGGTGTCGTTTAAAGCCCTTTGAAGCTGCACTGAAACTGTCATTTGGACCTTGAACCGTTTGGCTCCCATTGAAGTCCATTATATGGAGAAAAATCCTAGGAATGTTTTCATCAAAAACCTTAATTTCTTTTCGACTGAAGAAAGAAAGACATGGACATCTTGGATGACATGGGGGAGAGTAAATTATCAGCAAAAGTTTTTTTTAAAAGTGAACTAATCCTTATAAGGGATACTCCACTTTTTTTGGAAATAGGTTAAACAGTTGAGTTTTACCGTTTTCAATCCATTCAGCCGATTTTCTGATATTTAGAAGAATATCAGTAATCAGACAGTTTCTGGTCTCATTGACTCCCATAGTATATTTTTTTCCTACTATGGAAGTCAATGAGACCAGAAACTGTCTGCTTACTGATATTCTTCTAAATATCAGAAAATCGGCTGAATGGATTCGAAAACGGTAAAACTCAACTGTTTAACCATGGGGGAGTTGTAAAATGAGCCTATTTCCAAAAAAAGTGGAGTATCCCTTTAAGGTTCATTTTTGAACCTTCACTTAAAGGTGCATTAATGAACCACATGGGTTCCATTTTGAACCTTTTTAGACACGATTTTGGTATGTATGTATATATGTATGTTTGAAATTGGAATTATTACTATTATTATGCATTACTACTTTAATCCCATTTCACAACACAGGCACAACCTATTATTTTTCTTGAAATATTTATTTAATATAGGCTATACAAATTTGAACACAGGACAGAAAGTACAAATTAAGACTTATTAAAGAATATAGAATATTATATTTCATAAAAAACTAACAGAATGCAACTAAATATTCACAATAAATATTATTAACCCATTTCATGTATTTACACACCCACACACTCATACAGTAGGCTATATTGAATTGGTCAATATTGGATATTTTAATCTCTGGGTGGTATATTTTATGTTATTATTTATATTATATATTTATATATATATTCAGAATATTATGGGAAAAAAAATATAATGTCCCTAACAACCCATTCCATGTATTTACATCATTATTTACTCCCACACACACATTCAGTCAAACAAAAAATTGGCCATTTTAATCACTGTGGGTGGTATTTTGGTCTCTGCGTTATGGCACATTAAAAACTTTTCAACAAATTTCATGGTGTTTCTCATCTTTGCAGCATACTCAATGTTGAAGATGAAGTGTATTTCCATGATAACAACAAGAGCCAAGGTCAGATCATCCACTTCACAGACATCACTATTTCTAAGAGAGACTCTTCTACCAAGGCACGTCCCTTTATGCACAGCACAGGGTTGGGTGTACGGGGCTCCTGAACAGAAAGGATAATGCTATATAAGATATAATGATACGTATATAGCAGTTAAAATAGCATTTATGATTATAATTTTTTCCAAACATTTTAAAAAAGTTAAAAAAAGAATTGGCCATTAAGAAATCTGTGACTTTGTGACATCATAACTGGTGAAATTTGTTTTGGTTGCAAGAATACTATTAGAAGTGGATCTCAGTGGGAAAATGTAATTATAAATTTAAATTATACACAAATTTATAGGTCACCATTAAAGGAAAAGTTCCCCCAAAATGCTCTCATCGTTTACTCCCTCGATATTGCTGCTGCATCAAAATGACATCAGAATGCAGAAGAGTAATTTGTCGCTGGCTCTTTGAGAGTTTCCAATGGGGTTATAAAATGGGAGTTTTCAATATATGAGTAAAATAAAGCCTGTGCTAAACATAACTTGATGATACTTTGACATTTTGTTTACACTGTAAACTGCATATGCACATTGTCTTATATAGTTCCAAAAAATAAATTGCTTCAAAATTCGCGTTTTCGGTATGGGTGACAAAATGTCGTCAAATTATGTTTACCACAGGCTTTATTTTACTAATAAATTGAAAACCCCCATTATAAAATCCCATATAATCTCGAGGGAACCAGGGTGTGGAGTTTCTACGTCATACCAGCACCACTCTTGTGGAACCTGCACACATTCAAAGAGATGGGGCATAAAAAAAACATTTTTTGAAGTATACTATACCTCATTGATAAGATATAGATATCCTGGACTCTCCTTGAATAAAAGTGGAAGCAGCAGGACAGCAGCAGCCATTGAGAGACCTTAAATGTAAAATTGTAAAAATATGGGTATTATTAGCCTGGCTAACGCCAGACCCAATTCTCGTTGAGACTTGGGTCTGGGAACCACATGTACATTTTCTCGTATTTGAGGCGTGGTTTACGAATGCCCGGCGCCGTTTACTGGGTGCTAAGAATGTCTATCAAATGCGCCTGTACGTAGCTCATAGCCAACATATGTCGTCATCATCTTGCTGCTCCCTCCCCGTTCTGTGATCCCGTTCTGTGATTGGTTCCCTAAATGAGGCGAAAATCTGGGCCATGGTATCCATACTGCCTTTCATGAATAAAATCGCACTGCGAGAAGGCAGCATGGGGAAACCCAGACTAGGGTATTATACTGTGTAAGTGTTAATTGTGAATTGTATTATATCCATAAAAAACAAATTGATTACATTTTCATTCATGTGCATTACTTTTGTGTGCCAATTCAATGTGGGTTTTTTTCGCTTCAGCCAACTCAGCACAAATATCCATCCGACTTCTCTTCTGTGGCACTCACTAATAACTTTCTGTGCCACCAAGGCAAGATTTTTCAGAATGTTCTTTTCAATGTTTGCATCAAGTATGCTTTCAAACTCGAATACAAGCTATTAAGGAAAACAATATTAACAAAAATCTTCAAATGTGCAAATGCTCATTGCTTTGAAGTCATAATTTGGAATAAAATATACTTACAATTGAGGGGATTTTAAGGGCTGGATATTGTGATAGTATTTCTTTTGTGGAGTGATGTTTCACATAGTCTGCCCTCTCATTCCTTGTCCGTGCCATGCAGTCTTGTACTTATTCATTTGCGACTAGTGCTTATTCTTTAGTACTAGTGCCTATTCTTTAGATACTAGTGCTTATTCTTTAGATATTCTTTTGAATACGTATTAGTAGCTAATGAATAAGTACTGGTATCTATTTAATAGGTACTAGTATGTAATGACTTAGAACTAGTATTTATTGAATAAATACTAGTATCTATAAATAGGTACTATTATCTAACAATGTCATTCTCTCTCTCTCTCTCTCTCTCTCTCTCTCTCTCTCTCTCTCTCTCTCTCTCTCTCTCTCTCTCTCTCTCTGAGCCAATATGGCAAGCCGTTTTAACATTTAATCATTTTAACATACTAGTCTCTATTTTCATGCTACTAGTACTTATTTTTTAGATATTAGTATCTATTCCATTAAGTACTAGTACTTATTCATTAGCGACTAATGCTTATTCTGTTTAGAACATTCAAAGTGCTTATTCAATTTGTATGCTTATTTATATTTTCAGAGCAGAAAATCCGATTTTTCTGCTTATTCAATATTGCATCTAAAATGTAAGTGACTTGACGTGTGTGTGTGTGTGTGTGTGTGTGTGTGTGTGTGTGTGTGTGTGTGTGTGTGTGTTGTGTGTGTTGAGAGAGAGAGATTGTGTCTGTTACACTGACAAGAGTTTTTAAGCCTTGTCTTTTTGGATATATATATTTTTTTTTATAAAATGTATTTTAAATGTATTGTTTGCTTTAAATTAAATTAAGATTGTATGTTTGGTAATTGAACCTAAATAAATGTAAAATGAATGTGCTATATTTCAGATCAATATATTTGTTTTCCTTCATTTTATAACACTAACTTTATTCTCATCTGAATTATAAATAACTTATTTCTGTATAAAATAAAAAATCCCGAATAATCCAGACCAACCAGAGCACACTATTTCTACAACATCATCAGTGCTGAAGCGGAACTACCAGAGCCGTTCGGCAGATAGCGAGCAGATATTTTGTCACGTCTTGCACAATAACCCTAAAGGCACCAGGGTTGCGGTGCCACCGGCTTGGGCCCGTAATCGCTGCTCGCAGCTATATTTCTATTTGTGACTCTTACCTCTTCAGACCGTTGTCTCTTTTGGTGTATGTCATGGATAACAGATAGATCATCAGTCTAAAAAAAAAAAAAAAAAAGAAAGACATCCATTACTGTAAATATCAATTAAGGTGTCCTCTCATTTGGCATACTTATTTCTTTATTAGTTACCTTCTTGGTGACACTTGTCTGTTGGATGCTCTGAGAAATCATCTGGGGCTTCATGTACAAAGACTTGCATTGAATTCATACTAAAACATTGCGTACAGACAAAGCTGTAAATGTGCGTACGCTCAAAAAAAACAGATGTATGAATCTTTGCGTACGAAGGATCCCACGCATATTCTCTTTGTACATCCCAATTAACATAAAATGTAGCGCACATGCACGAGCACAATGCCCCACCCTTAATTAAATAAATTTAAATATGGTAATGAGCCCACTTTGGCAAAAGAAAGCAGTAAGAAAATGGCTAAAGCAAGAAACGAAACTTTACAGAAAATGAATTGGAGGTGCTACTATCGGAGGTAGAAACGAGAAAAAATATTTTATTTGGAACTTTGTACTCCAGAATTAATAACAAAAGGAAAAATATGAGTGTGAGAGTTTGGCTGATGCCGTCAATGCGTTGGATCTGTAAGTCGCTGTAAATGACCTTAAATAGAAATGGTCTGATATAAAGGTGGACGTTAAACGGAGAACTGCAGCGCACCGAAAGTGTGGCAGAACAGCAGTGGTAAAGGGGTCGATGAACTTACACCCTTTGAGCAGAGAGTTGCCTCAATTATGGGTGACACTTTACTGTCTCTGGAGTATATCTGCTGCTGTAGGAGACTCGGATTTACTACAGGACTGCCACGAAGATAACCAATTCTCATTTGTTTTTACTTTGGTACACATAGCTTACCTATTTAATTTTCAAATGCATGCAATGTAGCTGACCAAAAGTACACCAGAGATTTTACGCATCCATTGCATTTATGGCAAATGTGTGTACCCATTAATAACAGACTCAAACAGTGGCGGTTCTACATTGAATTACACCCTGGGCGAAACCCCCTTCGAGCAGAATTATAGATCTTATATAATTTATAATTATTGTATAAATTGCAAATTAATAGCAATGCTTCCCACATGTGGTGGTGCGATAGAATTGTAGAACAATTCGTTGTGTACATTGCCTGTAAGAGTCGCCAACGGACAAAAACTATGAGAAATGTACGTACGCCAGACATGAGATCGGCGTGAAGGAACGCACATTCTCGCGTTAATTTCACTGTTAGTACATCCGACCGTGAGCGTGAAAGCTGGCGTACGCCGTGTTTTTGTGCGTACGCAGTGTTGATTATGTTACGATGTGGTTTTGTGTCCTGTCATGTTCCATGGTTCCCTGTCTTTCTTGTCTATTATTATCTCAGGTGTTTCTGATTTCCCACGCCCCCTTGTTTAGCTCATTTGTCTGATTATTTAAGCCCTGTGTTTCAGTCTTGTCTTGGTGAGTTCTTGTCGAATGTTTAACGTGATGTTGGTAGTTCCTGTTCCCGAGTTTTGTATCCTGTCTTGCTTGTTTTAAAGTGTAGTCTGTTAATTAAAGTGTGTGTGCTGCATCTGGATCGTGCTTCATCTCTGCTTCGACCGCACCACGTTACAGAAGAACTCACCACATCGTGATCCAGCAGCCATGCCTTACTGGAGTCCAGTCGACGTCCAGATTCTCCGCCTTCGCCAAGAGAATCGTGCCATCGAGGATTATGTCACAGAATTCCTCGAGCTGGCGCACCTCGCGCAAATGGATACACAGTGCTTGAAGATCTTCTTCCGCGGGGGTTTATCGGAACCACTCGGTTCTCAGATGCCCGAACCTGATCCGCACGGGTCTTTAGAGTGGTATATCGACCTGGCCCTGTTGTGGAGCGGCTCTTCGTTTACCGTGGGCGTGGAGGAGAAGCTTCCAGAGCCTGCGCTTCACGGCAGCCTGCGCTTCGCCCCAGCTCTGCCGAGACCACGCTCCACAAGCCCACGCTTCACGTCTACCCAGCCGAGCCCTCGACTCACGTCTGCCCAGTCGAGCCCATGCTCCACGTGAACCCCGCCGAGCCCGCGACTCACGTCAGCCCCGCCGAGCCCGCGACTTACGTCAGCCCCGCCGAGCCCGCGACTCACGTCAGCCCCGCCGAGCCCGCGACTCACGTCTGCCCAGTCGAGCCCGCGACTCACGTCTGCCCAGTCGAGCCCTAGACTCACGTCTGCCCAGTCGAGCCCGCGCTCCACGTGAACCCCGCCGAGCCCGCGACTCACGTCAGCCCCGCCGAGCCCGCGACTCACGTCAGCCCCGCCGAGCCCGCGACTCACGTCAGCCCCGCCGAGCCCGCGACTCACGTCTACCCAGCCGAGCCCGCGACTCACGTCAGCCCAGCCGAGCCCTCGACTCACGTCTGCACAGTCGAGCCCACGCTCCACGTGAACCCCGCCGAGCCCGCGACTCACGTCAGCCCCGCCGAGCCCGCGACTCACGTCAGCCCCGCCGAGCCCGTGACTCACGTCAGCCCCGCCGAGCCCGCGACTCACGTCTACCCAGCCGAGCCCTCGACTCACGTCTGCCCAGTCGAGCCCGCGCTCCACGTGAACCCCGCCGAGCCCGCGACTCACGTCAGCCCCGCCGAGCCCGCAACTCACGTCAGCCCCGCCGAGCCCGCGACTCACGTCAGCCCCGCCGAGCCCGCGACTCACGTCAGCCCCGCCGAGCCCTCGACTCACGTCTGCCCAGTCGAGCACGCGCTCCACGTGAGCCCAGCCGAGTCCGCGACTCACGTCAGCCCTGCCGAGTCCGCACTTAACGTGAGCCCTGCTGAATCAAGTGCATCGTCCAGTGAGTCAAGTGAGTCTACCCAGTCTACCGACTCAAGTGCCAAGTCAAGTGAGTCTACCGAGTCAAGTGCCAAGTCAAGTGAATCTACCGAGTCAAGTGCCAAGTCAAGTGAGTCTACCGAGTCAAGTGCCAAGTCAAGTGAGTCTACCGAGTCAAGTGCCAAGTCAAGTGAGTCTACCGAGTCAAGTGCCAAGTCAAGTGAGTCTACCGAGTCAAGTGCCAAGTCAAGTGAGTCTACCGAGTCAAGTGCCAAGTCAAGTGAGTCTACCGAGTCTTCCGAGTCAAGTGAGTCTACCGAGTCAAGTGCCAAGTCAAGTGAGTCTTCCGAGTCAAGTGCCAAGTCAAGTGAGTCTACCGAGTCTTCCGAGTCAAGTGCCAAGTCAAGTGAGTCTACCGAGTCTTCCGAGTCAAGTGCCAAGTCAAGTGAGTCTACCGAGTCAAGTGAGTCTACCGAGTCTACCGAGTCAAGCCCAGTGACGTGCCGTCGCAGAAGGAAGAGAAGGAGGACTCGAACCTCTTCGGCGCTGATTGGCTGGCAGGCGGTCGATGATGCGTTCTGAGGGACAGCACTCGATGGTGAATGGTTGGTTGGCTTTGCCGGGTGGCGCTTCGTGTGCCGGTTTCCTGGATTGCGTGTTGCTATGCAACGGAGTTTCCCCTGAGTCTGGATGAGCTGCTGGAGCGACTCTGAGAGGGGTTTCTTTGACGAAGTTCGACGAAGGCTCTTATGGAAGAGTCGATGAGTTCTGAGTGAGCTCTTAGTGGTTTGAAGAGCATGTAAGCATGTACGATGAAAAGGTCCGCACAAAATCACAGCAAGAGCAAAAGTCACTGCAAAAGCAAGGCAAAAAGCAACGCATAGCTGCTTGGCATTGGGTTATAAGCGTGTCCATCCGACCTGTCCTCCCGAGTGCGTCAGCCAATCAGATATTGTCTTGGGCGGGACCTACACCCCGTTCTCCGGTTCTTGCAGGCAATTAGCATAGTGCTCACATGACCGTGTGTGTTCACATATCTAAGAGTTTAGTTAAACACTTTAGTAAGCCAACTTTCATAAAATCATCACAGACTCCACTCACCCTGGACACCACCTGTTTGAACTGTTACCGTCAAGACGGAGACTCAGATCACTGGCCACAAGAACATCTCGGCACAGGAACAGTTTCTTCCCACAGGCCATTTCCCTTCTGCTGAGCTTGTAATAAATGTTTATTGTCTCCGTATTAATTCTCCCAAATCTTTTTGGTAGAACAAAGGGGATCGCTGCGACTGCAACAACTACCGCGGCATAGCTCTTCTCTCCCAGCCTGGCAAGGTCCTAGCCCGCCCCATCCTCCCACGCGTACAGATTATTGCAAATAGGGTACTCCCGGAGAGTCAATGCGGCTTCCGTCCTGGTCGATCAACCATAGACATGATTTTCTCAGTTCGCCAAATCCAAGAGAAATGCATTGAGCAAGGTCGGCCCCTGTATGCAGTCTTTGTCGATCTGACAAAGGCTGCAAGGTCGGCCCCTGTATGCAGTCTTTGTCGATCTGACAAAGGCCTTTGACTATGTCAGCAGGTTCGGCCTCTTTACCATCCTCCGTCAACTGGGCTGTCCTCCCAAACTCTTGAAAATCATACAAGAATTTCATGCTCTTACGAAGGCAACAATACAGTTTGAGGGCTCTCGTTCTAAGGAATTTCCCAGACTGATCTCATGAAATGGCGTATGTATGACACGCCAATTCGTATTTCCATTTTTGGCGTGCTATCAACATAAGCATAATTGCTTTTCAGCATGTTTATGAATGCCGTTGACTTAACGTTACATTACTGTATATATAAATATATGACCTACCCCAACCCCGTCCCTAAACCTACCCGTCACTGGTTAATACCATTTATGAGTCTTCCCCTACCATCCTAGGAAGAAAAATATCGTTCCCCAGATGTAGATCTACATTTTGCTTCGTTTCGCTCGGACATTTAACGGCGTGTACATACACGCGGAATCACTCGGACATTTAACGGCATAGACATACATGCATACACGCGGATAGCTCAAAATGCGTATAAATAACACGCCACTTGACTTGAAAGTGGCGTGTATGTTTACGCAAAAGTCATGATGTCATGTTGGAATTTCCAATTTTCTGTGGTGTAAAGCCAGGTTGCGTACTGGCTCCAACTCTGTTTGGTATATTCTTCTCCGCTGTCTTGCGCCGAGCTTTCCCTGTCCCTTCTGGAGTGTTACTTCACACACGCAGCTCTGGCAATCTCTTCAACCTGGCAAGACTTCATGCAAAAACAAATATCAACCGCGTCACAAAGTTCACTTATCTAGGTTCCACAGTCGACACCTTCAACAGTCTGGATTGCGAATTGGACATTCGAATTGGGAAAGCATCAACAACCTTCGGCAGGCTTAGTGAGAGATTATGGAAGAACAATTCACTGTCTCTCCACCTAAAAGTCCAAGTTTACGAGGCCTGTATTTCTCAGCACTCTCCTGTATGGCAGTGAAACATGGTGCACCTAACGCAGACATGAACACCGTCTGAACACCTTTCACTTTCGTGTCTGCGCTCAATTATAGGCATAACTTGGAAGGATTATGTTCCAAATACGTTTATCCTTTCCACGACCAAGAGCACAGAGGACAAAGCGGAGTTCAGAGAAGAGGAACTTTTCATGGGTCGACTTGATGGAAGGTGTGCTGGGTCACCATCGGTGTGCTGGGTCACCCTCCCTCTGTTAGTGGCGAGACAAGTCGGGACACTATGGCAGCCACGGCCGGTGAGTAAATATACATAATATATAATTCTAATATAATCTTCCTAACTTAAAAAAAGAATAATTCATAATACCCGCTGAAATGGGTTGGGTTGTATGACGTTTGATCCAGAAAGGCGTGTTAGGGGCGGGGTTTAGGGAAGCTACTGGCCAGACAGTGGAAACGCGGCTCATGGGACATTCCTGGTAAAGAAAAAAAGAAGGATTGATGATGTTTTGACTCATTATTTATTTGTTTTATCTGATGACATTACATAAAATCGAGCTGCCTGTAGTTTCAGAAGACATTGTTCTCCTTGTCTGTGAGGTTTGCCAGTCCCTCCAGGATTTCGCGAGCCTTTTTTGTGATTGTTGCGGCCTAAAATGCCTGATGTTGCGGCCGCTTTTCCAAAAAGTTGCGATGAAAGTTGCGATGTTCTTCTGCATTTGTTTTTAGGTTAAAACTGCAAATGTAGATAGATTTTTACTTAAAGTGCTTATATTATGCTTTTTGGCTTTTTCCCTTTCCTTTATTGTATTATATATCTTTTTTTTTTGTGCAGGTTTACTAAGTGAAAAAGCCCAAATTCCACCCCGAAGGGACTTATTATGTCCCACAGAAAACACTGTTCACCATCTGGTCTATTGTAGTCCAGAATTTACTTCAGAGACAAACGTGCTCACTTTGTAACACGTTAATGAGAACAAACCCACTAACTAACCTTTAGTAACCTTATAAAAAGGCAAAACAAACGATTTAAAGACAGCAAAATCTAACAAACTAAACTTTTTTTAAACAAGATCTGCACCTGCAAAAATGTAAATGTGCAGAACCTCACAAACATTAAGCAGCATTTATGTCGAAAGATGCCAATACTAATAAAGTGGAAAATACAGTTTTCTTAGGAATAGCCACAAAAGTTAAATGGTGGAAAAATCTAAAGTTTAATACTATAATATAATATAATATAATATAATTAATATAATATAATATAATATAGCCGAATATCCAATAAAGCCGTTCTCGTTTCCTTATTTATTTTTTGTCAGGCAATATAACGAGTATAGCTATTTTTTTATGTGTAAAACAATTATCTGAATTGAGAGAGTTCGGGAACTGGGTGAACTAATGCACTGTGATAGTGAGTATTACAAGTGATAAACACAAGAAAAGAAAGTAAAATAAAATGGAAAATTCTTTAAATATAAAACAAAGGAGAAGCAGATAAGTGATAAGTCCGTCACCGTGGAAACAACACTACTCATTCACGTCTGTCAGCGGCCGTGCCGCTGCTCCGATCTGCCGTTCACTGAACAGGGACGCAGAGAGATGTGACGGCACTGCAGGGAGAAAGCAAACCTCGCGCTCGCAGGATTGTGCTGGCAACATTTGGTTACTGAGGTTTGTCCAAAAAGTCGCTAGATTTGTCTCTAGTCGTTTTTTGTCACTAAAGGCACTAAGTTGGCAACACTGGCTGTTATTTTTGTAGGTAGCCTAAATGTGAGACGTTGGCACTTGGCAGCCCACATCTGCTGCGCGTCTTCTGAACAAAACAAGCGAGTTTGCTGACGTATGACGACGCTTTGCGGGGGACCGCGGCGCGATGATTGGTCAAAGTTGCAGAAAAGTTGCGGTGATTGGTCAAAATTGCAAGGCGCACTGAATTCACGTGGATTTGTTGAAGTTGCGTTAATAGTTGCGATCGCGACATCGCGAAATCCTGGAGGGACTGGTTTGCAGGGAATGCTTGTTTGATTGTGTTTAATCGTGTTGTGTTGTGTCTCAGTCACCAGCTGCTGTGTCCAGGTCGGCCACTAGAGGGCACTCCTCCTCTGACCGTCGCCACGCAGCCATGAACTTCAGTACCCAGAATCCTTTGCCAGACTCATCATGAATTATTGCGTTCACCTGTTTGTCATTATTGTTTGTCTCTATTTATACCATATTCTCTCTGTCATTTCTCAGCGAGGTTGTGTAGTTGTCACACTGCAAGTCTTAGAGTGCAAGTCAAAAATATTAGAAAAAGTTGTGTCCGCTCAACTCGGCTCTTTCTTGCAAGAAAACGACATCTATGAAAAGTTTCAGTCTAGATTCAGGCCACATCATAGCACTGAAACTGCGCTTGTTAGAATCATAAATGATTTACTTTTAGCTTCGGACCAAGGCTGTATCTCAGTACTAGTTTTACTTGATCTTAGTGCTGCGTTCGATACTATAGATCACACAATACTCTTAGATCGACTACGAAATTACACTGGTGTCCAAGGACAAGCATTAAGCTGGTTCAGGTCATACTTATCTGACCGCTACCATTTCGTCTACTTAAATGGAGAAAAATCGATCATAACTTCGGCAAACTATGGAGTGCCACAGGGATCTGTGTTAGGCCCTTTATTATTCTCAATATATATGCTGCCACTTGGTAATATTCTAAGGAAACACGGAATTAGTTTCCATTGTTATGCTGATGACACTCAAATATATATTTCATCATGGCCAGATGAATACGCTAAATTATCCAAATTGACAGATTGTGTTAAAGATATAAAAGATTGGATGACGCGTAACTTTTTTTTATTAAATCCAGATAAGACAGAGGTAATACTTATCGGTTCTAAAAACAGTCCACAAAACCTTTCACAGCACGACTTTAACATAGTAGGATGCCCTGTTACTTTATCCGCTACAGTAAAAGACATGGGTGTTACATTAGACTGCAACCTGTCTTTTGAAAAGCATATTTCATATGTTACAAAAACTGCCTTTTTCCACCTTAGAAACATTGCTAAGCTACGTAACATGCTATCTGTTTCAGATGCAGAAAAGTTAGTTCATGCATTCATGACCTCGAGACTAGATTACTGTAATGCTTTATTAGCTGGTTGTCCTGCATCTTCAATAAACAAGCTACAGCTAGTGCAAAATGCAGCCGCTAGAGTTCTTACTAGATCAAGAAAATATGATCATATAACACCAATTTTATCATCACTTCATTGGTTACCTATAAAGTTCCGTATTAATTACAAGGTATTGCTTTTGACTTATAAAGCTCTAAATGGTTTAGCTCCAGTCTATTTAACGGATCTTCTATCGCCTTACAATCCATCGCGCTCTTTAAGATCACTAAATTCGAGGCTTCTGGTCATTCCTAGGATATCCAGATCCACCAAAGGAGGCAGAGCATTTTCACATTTAGCTCCGAAGCTCTGGAATAGCCTTCCTGATATTGTTCGTTGCTCAGACTCGCTTTCCCAGTTTAAAACTAGACTAAAGACCCATCTATTTAGCCAGGCATTCATATAAATGTTTTATCTTACAGTTACTGTAAATTCGGCCTCTAGTTCATAAACGCCAGAGGAGAACTGGCCCCCGACTGAGCCTGGGTTCTCCCAAGGTTATTTTTTCTCCATTGGGTCATCTGATGGAGTTTTAGGACACCATTAGGTCACTTGATGGAGTTTTTCGGTTCCTTGCCACTGTTGCCTTTGGCTTTCTCAGTTGGGGATATTCAAATTAATTAACCAATCATACCATTGATCAGCTCTACCAAACTTGGATGTCTTTTTTTCAGTAATAAACAAACATTGTTGAGTTGTTTTGATTGATACTGTAAAGCAGCTTTGATACAATCTGTATTGAGAAAAGCGCTATATAAATATATTTGACTTGACTTTTGTGTTTTTATTGTGGATTGTTTGCAAGTGTTTTGACTCTTTGTCTGACGTATGACTACGATTCTTGATTTTCTCTCTGGTCAGGCTAGGGGAGGTAACAAAGAAAAAGAAAGTATGATAATGTAGAGATAGGCAACGATTAATCGCATCCAAAATAAAAGTTTGTGTTTACATAATATATGTGTGTGTACTGTGTACAATTATTTTTTATATATAAGTATGCATTTATATATTTTAGAAACATTTGCATGTATATACTGTATACATATTTATACATATTATATATAAATATATTTTATACATAACATATTTTCTTAAATATATACATGCATATGCGTGTATTTATATATATAAAAATAATTATACACAGTACACACACATATATTATTTAAACACACAAACTTTTATTTTGGACGCGATTAATCGTTGCCCAGCACTAGTAGAATATGTGCAGAACACATTCAGTGTCAGAGTGAAAACATTACACCACTTTAAGGAAAAGTAAAAGTATTTATTTCCTTCATATATCAAAAAGGTTAACAAAAGATGGGAATAAATCTTCAGGAGAGAGTAAGGCCTAAAGTAATAAACAGAAAGAAGCTAACTAAGGTTTAAGGGATCAGATGAAAAACAGATGAAAATCAACAACACAAACTTCCCTGAGCTTCCTCTCTAACCAAAAACAGAAGAAATATATATATATATATATATATATATATATATATATATATATATATATATATATATATATATATATACATATACATACAAAATAATAAGGCACCCGCTCATTTCCCAGATAACCATAAACAAGTGAACAGAGCTAATAAGAAGTTATACAATACATTTTAATAACCAACAGGAAATGAAGTTAATGCCTGCTTTCACAATATCTTTTAGTTATCCACAGGTAAAAAGTCAACACTAAAAGATATAATATGTTCCAGGATAAACTGGCAAGCCAACTAACCGTTGTTGGCACACAGCAAATGAGCGTAGGTCCCAAACTCTACACACACACACACACTTTTTTTGTGTGTTTTTCAACATTTTGACAAAAACAGAATAAAAGACAGTTATGACAAAAATTAGTCAAGACAAATCAAACACAGAGACAATAGAATTTTATCAGAAAAAATAGAAATAGAGAATATCAGAATCCTAAGCAAACCGCATATTAATATGCGCTGTAAGTCAATCAACCAAAGGATAGATTTAAGGCTTTACAGTGTGAGGTTTGGTCTGGTTTTTCACTGTTATTAAAGACCAGGAATCTGTTTCCACAATCTCTGTTCAGTTTCTTCAGTTCTGCACAGTTACTTTCACTGATTTATTTCTCCAGTGAACAGAACGATGTTGAACTGAGCAACTCTTGGACTGAAGATGTTCTTCATCAGATCTACTGTGTCCATCTCTTGTACATCTTCCCAAACTCAACACAATGATGAACACATGAGCTCCAGGTGACAACATCCAAATACATTTCAGTATTTATTTACTGTTGATCATGTGTCAGTGTCAGAGAGACCTGGAGTCTCAACAACATTTCCTGATCGACCATCAACTTCACCAACTCTCTCTTCACACACTCGTGACTGAATCTAGTCTTCATTCACTCACACACTCATCTCTTCCCAGAATACTGTTTCCTGTTGCACTCTTCCCATTTCCTGTCTTCCCGATCAGAGCAATCCTCAGACACTCCTGATCCTCTGATTGACCTTCAGCTCCTGAAAATCACAGCGGAAGAAAGAAGACTTAGAGAAATGAAGATCACAACTTTAACATTGTTGTGTTGGATAGTAGAAGTTGCAGCTGAATGATAATTGATTATGAACTGAAAAAACAACAACATCAAGTCACTTGCAATAATAATAATAATAAATAGGGCTGGGTAAAAAAAATATTGATTTCTCGATTTTAATCGATTCTCATTTTTTCAAACCGATATTGATTCTTAAATCCCAAGAATCGATTAGTCATCTGGGTTTCAGTTGATGAATGAATGGAACACTGTAGCGTACATCGCATCCAATAAATCGCAATAATCTTTGTGCTTTGTTACTATTGATATGAAACAAAGTCTCAGATTTCAAATTCCATTTTCTTACAAAATTCAAAAACATAAATAGCGTTTTGACGTGAGATCGCTCTGGCTCTGCTCAAGAGAAGCACATGATCTCCTTGTCCGCCTTAATACCAGTTACAGGAATCTCAATCAGTGTTTCAGCCGTGAAAAGACGACAGTTAAACAGCTTCAAAGCCTTCAACCCTAAGAACATCATCCCCACTGTCAAACATGGTGGTGGGAACCTAATGTTTTGTTCATATATTATTACATAAGAAAAAATCTGATGCCTGTATCACAGTGTTTATAGCCATGGCTAATTCGCAACACCGGTCCCTAGAAGGGCTTTTAACATTTGCAATAATGAAAGAATAAAAAAGTACAGTGAGTACAACCCCAAATCAGAAAAAGTTGGGACATTTTGTAAAATGTATTAAAATCAAGAATCTGTGATTTGTTAATTCTATTTAAAATTCTTTTTAACTGACAACAGTACAAAGAAACGTTTTCCAATGTTTTCACTGACCAACATAATTGTATTTTGTAAATATGAACAGATTTTGATGGCTGTAACACACCCCAAAAAAGTTGGGACAGAGACCAAATAAAAGTGAAAAGATTATCCAAATTAGATTATCCAACTCTTTTGAAGCAGTCCACAATGAGCAGGTGAATTGGTAATAGTTGAGGGTATCATGTTTGGGTTGTAAAAGTGCTTCTCAGTCTTTTTAAGCAAAGATGGGTCATGCCTCATCACTTTGTGCCAAATATCTTGAGAGAATTGTCAAACAATTCACATTTCTCAATGCAAGATTGCAAAGAAGTCTTTTATCATCTTCCATACATAATATTGTCACAAGATTCAGGGAATCCAGAGAAATCTCTGTCTGTGTTGGGTAAGATGTTGGAGAATTTCATCTGTCTCATACATGGGTCTAAATGCTGTAATATTGGAAAAAAAACAGGTCTAAGGATATGAGATGAACAGAAAACTAGGCCAAAAGCCAGGTTAGATGAGGACAGGAGAAGAAACTGGGTGAAAGGACATGAAAAAGACAGGTTAGATAAGGACAGGAGAAGAAACTGGGTAAAAGGGCATGGAAAAGTACCTGAAAATCATGTATAAAGCCAATTTTAAAAAGAAACGCATGCGCAAAGAAGGTTGCCCCAATTAAAAAATAAAATAACGATGCAGGTGTTTCTAATCGGGGCGGAGTAATAAGGAGGAGCAAAGAGAGAAAAGATAACGAGTTGAGGGCTAATTGGATACTAACGATAAGAAAAAGGTATAAGACTAGAGCACTGGCCCATGAAAGATCAGATGTCCAGCTGGCTTCTCACTTTGTTGAACTGCTCAATAAACTTGTTCTTCTGAGACCTGAAACTTCGACTCTGAAAGATTTCTTCTGAAGACCTGAACCAGACTTAGAGACCTGAACCAAAGATCGTAGATTTGCCACAACATAATTGGCGATGCCAGCCAGGAGCGGGAAGGGGTCAAGCAGCCGAGGTGGAGGCCCTGGCAGAGATCTCACAAAACAAAAAAGCCGGCTAAAAAATAGGTAAGCAGTTTTTGCTTATATTATTTTGTTTTGTGTGATCAATTGCCGGTAAGCTATTACCCTGGTTAGTAATTATTTTAAACTAGACTCCACCGTAAAAAAGGACTTAAAAGACTAAAATAAATTGAATAAAAAGAGAAAGTCCAATTTTCAGGTCATAGAGAAACGCATGCGTGTGTGGGTGTGAGTGTGGTAGCGCATGTGTGTGAGTGTTGCAACGTGAAAAGCGCATGTGTGTGTGTGAGCGCTGTAGCGTGTGTAACTATTCCAGCACAAGAAAACGTGTTTGGCGTAAAGAAGTACGCTTTTAATGCAAAGAAGTGCTGCATTTGGATATGTTTGTTTGTTTGTCTTAAAGCGTGAGAAGTACGCTGTAAACGCGAGAAGTGCGTTTTGCGCGAGAAGTGCGCCAAAAAGCGCGAGAAGTGCGCCAAAAAGTGCGCTAAAAAGTGCGAGAAGTGCACTTGGGGAGCTGTTAGTCTTTGTTTGTTTGTCTCTTTATTTGTTTGTTTGTCCTAAATGTTAAAGTGCACTGAGTGTCTGTTTGTCTCTAACAAAGGGGATTTTGTGAAGAGTATAGTGTAGGTATAGAAGATTATTAACTAAATAAATATATGCAGGAAGTGCATTAAGTTAATAAAAGATTGATAATAAATTTTATGTGAAAAAAGAATAAAATAAAGTTAAAAAGTTGAAAAATGATTTAAAAAAAAAAAAAAGTGATTAGGAAAAATATAAGATCATCCAGAAGCTCTCAGAAGAGACACAGAGAGAGAAAGGAGGTGTGATTCTGCTCAGTCTGGGCATTCGGCCAGCAAAAAGTCTAGGCGTTCGGCCAACAAAAATCCAGGCGTTCAGCTAGCAAAAAAGGTCTGGGCGCATTATCAAAAAAGCACTTAACTAGCCATAAATTAATAGTGTGTTGAGCTGTCAGTGAATAACTAAATTGAGCAAACAAACTGAACAACGGATTTAAGAGACTGAAATAAGAGAAATAAAAATAAGATAATGGTATAAGAGTAAAAAGACAAAGTTGTTGAAAAATTGGATGGATAAGATAAAAGAATGCAGAGGTATAAATATCAGAGAACAAGAAATATTCCAAGAAATTGGTTTTGTCGACTGTTTGGCAATTTGCCAGACTTAAGCCTTGTTTATACTCGACGCGTCCGTACGAGCGCGAGTCTCCGCTGACTGCGCGCGCCCCTCTCCAAACGGACGAGGCGTTTATACTTGACGCGCTCGCCGTTGTGCTATTCTGTGAAACGACAGGGGGCGACTCGGAGTACTTCTCCTCTAAACCACCAGGAATCAGCAGTGAAGAAGTAGTTTGCCGTTTATTAGTAGTTTATTAATTGCTGATTCATAAAAGAGTAATAAATGCAGTAGGTTTATTGTAGCCTACTTTCACTGCATGTAAACTAAACAACTGAAGCCTTATTGAAGAGTGTTTAAACCTTAATTTCATCAGCAGGGCTTACTTCTGTTATTGTATGTTTATTTTGTAAATGTAACCATTACTTTAGACAAGTGCAAACTGGGTGCTTCATGCAAATGTGTTCCTATTCACAAAATGAGAGGCTTTTATGGTCGCCCATCAATGCAAATGTATCTGTGTATAGAAGGATCATAAAAATGCTGGTACAGACGTACCAGTTCGGCTAGATTCGGCTCGAAGTCGTTCATCTTCGGATGCGGCGCCGCGCGCGAAGTTACAAAAAGTGCCGTGCACACCGCCAGGCGAAATGGGGTCTTGCGCACCCAACGCGCACGACCGCCCACACCGCAATGACGTCATTTTTGCCGCGCGCGCTTCGCGCTCTTGCGGACGCGTCGAGTATAAACCAGGCTTAAGCGTTGTGATCCAGATAAGAAACACAGCCTCTATTGAACAAAAGTTGATTAACTTGTCTTTACATTTGATACAAGAAAAATAGAATAAGAATAACGAGTGAATGTGTGTATGTGGATGTCTGAATGAAGTCCCGGGTGTGTGAATGAATATACTAACAAACTAAGCGTATTTGGATTGAGATAAAGAAACAAGGAGGGAGAAAAGTGACAGAGAGAGAGAGATTTTTATTTTTGTTTTTTATCTTTTGACGCCTGAAGATAAGAACACATGTGGACCAGAGTGAGAGATCATTACGAGGCAGAGGATAGGAGAGTACAGAGAGAAGAAAGGACGAAGACGATTTTAAACAGGCATTAAAACTAACCAAGGGCATTAAGAATCACTTTTGGTTAGAAAATGAGTTTATACATAACGAAGGACAGAGACAGGAGTTGACACACCAAGGGAAAAGTGAAAAGTGATCACAAACTTGAATCAGCTTGAGCAAGAATGGCCCTTAGTGGATTGGCGTAATGTGATCAAAAAACAGACAACTTTTAAAACCCTGAGACCACACCTGAACAAATTTAATCTTCCAAAAAACACCCTTTTGGACTCACAGTTCACTGCATTAGAAATAAAGGTTGACCTAATATTAATCCCATATCTGAAAAGGAAGGCATGGATGCGTTGGCCTAGGGAATTAGGAGGGGTAACTATTCTGAAAAATGTAAACCTGATGGTGGGTTCATGCATAAGACTAGTGAAGTGGGAAAGTGACAATCTTTGAGGTTGGAAGGGCAAGAGGTATTAGACCGGTGTTAGTGGACAATTGGACACTGGCAAGATTGATGGTAATGGTGGTTTTGAGAAATAATCCAAGCAGAATTAGTCATCTGGGGGTAGAGGTACAGCAAAGCAGAGAAGAGACAGAAGAAATGTCAGTGACAGCTGAGAATGTCGCAACCCTGGACCAACAGGAAAGGCAAGAGAGGGAATAGAGGGAGAATGCTCTTAAACAAAAAAGAAAGAAAAACTTTAATTGATTTATTTGAACCCCTAACATCAGACACTCCCGTGCTGAAACGATGGCTTCGGTGTCACCTCAAGTAGAGTACCCTGTAGAACAGCTTGCATCACAATATCCGATATGCAGGGATACAATTAAAAACTTGTCAAAAAAGTGGGAAAAGAGGACCAAAAAATTAAATACTAAGTGGCCAGCAGAGGGAACATTTGATTTGGCTATGTGTAGGGAAATGGGAGCTTTGATAAAAAAAAAAAAATCACAAAGCCCATGATAAGAGCAAGAAAAGAGATGAGAAACGGGGAAAGGAAAAAGAGGTGTTGAATTTATTTAGAAAAAAGGGAGCACAACTGATTAAGGAATATAGGTAAAAAAGAGGGAAGGAGGAAAATATAATAGAAACCACACCCCTTATGCACCACCCTATGATTTGACTGGTAAATAACTGCCACTAGTGACTGGAACAGTGGCTATAAAAGGCAAAGTGAATTGAAAATGAGAATGAAGACAGACAAGAGGAAGCGAGGAAGGAAGAAGAAAGAAAGGTGAAACAGGACTGTAGAGGAGCAGAGGCTGCAGACATGAGTGACCCTCTAATTTTATAAAGATGGGATGCTGTGAGCCGTGAGGGGAGTCGGAAACACCTGATTGACGCTCAAGGAAGCCCTGCATTGTCTAACCCGTATTTCCATGCAAGTCAAGCTTTGCAGGAACTCGGAGGGAAGACGGGAAAGAAGGTGGAGGTTGACAGACAACGAGCCAGACTTGACCGAGAAGAAATAGAACGAGATATACGGATAACTAAAGAACAGATCGACCAAGAAGCTGAAGCCATGCGAAGACTCCTAAGAGACTCCATGGAAAGGGACCAACAGAGACTTCGGGAACATCAAAGACGAAGATCTCATTCAGCCAGCCCTCACAGGGAATACAAGCATGTGTCTGGAACCCTCCTTTTAGAAGAAGCACCCCCAAGCGAACCACACTGGAGGAGAGGAGACAATTTGAGAGAGATACCAGCACGCAAACTGAGTCCATATAAAGATTAAGAGGAACAAATGAAGAAGATCCCTTACAATGCCCCATCCTGATCAAAGGATACAAGGACAGTACGTCCCATGGGCGGGACAAGATCTGGAAGGACTGATAGCCCGCCTCCCTGACCTACATGAAGGGGCTGGCAAATGGATAAGACTGCTAGAAGAAGAGACAATGAGGAAGATTTTAGCCATTGGAGATGCCAAGGCCTTGCTGGCAAAGTGTGTTGGAGGGGCGAAGACAAATGAAATCCTTAAAGCCTCTGGACTTGGATGTGCAGTCGATTCGACAAAGATGGACACCATACCATTGGACAGGCACAGAGCTGCAATATGGCGGGCTCTTCGAGAACAGTATAAAACTCAGATGGACCCAAAGATGCTAAAAGGGGAACCAATAGGAGATAAAGAAAATCCAATCACCTATGTTCAGAGACAGTCAAGAAGATGGAAGCAAAAGCTGGAGAGAGACCCTGAACGGGATCCAGTAATAACAGCACTGTTCAGATCTGCTATAGTTGATGCCATGCCTCCATCTGTAAAGGCCAAGCTGGAAGATGTGTTTGGGTTGAACTCAAAGTCATCAAAAGAGTTCAGTGACCGTGTGGCGCATGCAATGGAACAATACAGGAAGAATGAACAAAAATTAAGGGAATCAAGAAAGAGAACTCCAAAGAAGATTGACCCAGTTACAACTGGATGAGCTGGTTAACAAGAAGAAGAAAGTTCAGGCTGCTGTGAAGGAAGCTGACGATCAGTCTGCAGTGATGGCTGTAGTAAATATACCAAATCAAGCACCACAAGTTGTGCAGCAAGCACCAGCCAGTATGGGTCAGAATGTGCCAAACAACGCAGGAAATCAACAACAACCGAATGCACCCATTGTGATCTACTTTCCTGAGCACCAAGACAACAGAAACAGAACAATAACAGGAAGAGGAAGAGGAAGGGGAAGACAATACAATACAACAACCAGCAGAGGAACTTTGACCAACAAGGCATATGCTGGGGATGCAACCAGCCTGGACACAACAAGAGACACTGTTCAGTTAACCCATGGCCTCAGGATGAGTCTCAAGGTCAGATGAATCAACCATGGCAACAGAGACCTCAGAATCAACAGCACCAAGTATCTGAACCTGTCAACCCATGGCGTGGTCCCGACCAAGGATACTAGGGATGCCCAGAAAATCCTACGGGGAGGGGTCAGCTGCCAATGCTGTCATCTAATGCTGACCAAGAACCTATGCTGCAGGTTAAAATAGAGGACAAGATAATACCCATTATGCTTGACACAGGGGCAACATTCACATGCTTGAGCCCAAATTGGGACTAACACGCTATTCCCATGACGACCCCTGTCAGGAAAGTTAAACTCTGAAAAAAATTCTGTACTAGTGTCAGAGCAAACGCCAATCAATCTGCTGGTAGGGATGCTATATGCAAATTGAACTTACAGATATGGTGCTCTCCTGAAGTATATTATATATATATTTATTAGTAATATATATATATATATTAATATATATATAATATATATATATATTATATATATATATATACATATATATATTTGTCTGCGGTTCTTGTTGCTCGTTCACCAATACTAATATATAATATATAATATATATATATTATTTTAGTATTGGGTGAAGCTGAGCAACAAGAACGCAGACAAATATATTCTGAATAGGGAATATAGATTGGGGAGTAGGGGATACACTTGAAAAATGGGGAAGATACATAAAAGAGCAACTTCAGAAGCCAGTTCCCCCAGAAACCGAATTCCATTGCACAATGAGATATGATCCCCTTAGAGATCCAATAAGAGAAAAAGAGTGGTTAGAAGAAACTAAAGGGCAGACTGTGTGTCTGACTTCAAATAATATAATTGTAGGACCAGAGGGAGCAGCGTTACAAATTGAACGCTGTGAATTCACTAATACTTGGTTTAGAGTAGAGGATTCAGCCAATCCGCATATGCTATTGACAAATGTTCCACCTGCTGCTAATTATTCACTGTGATTGATCTCTGTTCTGCATTTTTCAGCGTTCCACTACCGGAAGAAAGCAGACACCTTTTTTCCTTCACTTACCAAGGTAAACAGAAAGGAAATGGCTTTGTCATCAAAGGCAACAATGCAGCTGACATGCATGAAAAACAAGCTTCTGGATGCCAATTAGCTGTAATGGCACCCTGAGTCCTGATCCAGCCTCTCCCAGCCATAGAAAGTATTGCCCAAATGCAGTCCAGAGCAACACCACCTGAAATATACTTATGTCAACAAAGGGAGGGGAGGGGGGGGGGGGGGGGCGACAAGAGATGCAAACAATATATTAAGATCACATGAAGGTCATATGAAAGCCCACCCCATTGCTTAACATTTTAATTCCGGATTCCAACAGTATTGATCACTGTGGAAGGGGGGAAATGATAAGGAAGATAAAAAGGCAAGGATTTTGGTCCCCATACTTATAAGCAAGGGTAGATGAATTTTTAAATGAATGATGGATTATGTGGACATGACCAAATTAGTAAGAGAAAAAAGATACATGTTTAAAGCTAGAGATGAGGCAGCAGCAGGACTTGAATCAATATTTGTATGGATAACACCAAATAAGAATATGGAATGGATTAATTACTACAATCAGCAGAGATTCATCAACTACACAGATCAAGTACTTGATGACCTAGGTCACCAACTAAAATACTTTACTCCAACTAAAATACAGTAGCAAAATGACACGGCGAAACAGACAAGCCTTGAATTGGTTATTGGCAGAAAAAGGAGAAGTATGTATGATGTTTGGAACTGATTGTTGTACCTTCATCCCAAATAACACAGCCTTGGATGGATCATTTACTAGGGCCATGAAGAAGATAAAAGAATTAAGACAGGAAGTTGCTACCAATGCGGGGAGAGACAGGAATTTTGCATACTGGCTTGATTCCATATTTGGGTCTTGGAAAGAATGGCTCATTAAGGTGGAAATAAAATTAGCAGTGTCAGTTAGTGTTTTCTTTCTGTTGTTCTGTTGGGTTGTGCCTTTTCTTAGATCCATGCTGGCTAGTGTTGCAGCAAAATGAATTATCAATGTGTCAGTGAAGCCAACAGGCATTGACATTGGATGCACAAACTCGGGAGGAGTATACCCAATTGGTCCAGGCTTGGACGAGTTGGACGAGTTTCTGTAAAGAAGTGGGATGGAAAAAGTAAGGAGTAAGGGTACCTTATATGGGTAGAGTAGGAAGTTAGTTTGAGGGATTTTCTTATATTTCTTTGATTTTTACATAAGGACCCTTATCCTGAATATATTTACATATAAGTTTGTTTGAATATGTTTTACTCATATAATCTGTTTTTGATTAGCTTACTTATACAATCAGATTGCAGACTGATCTCATGAAATGGCGTATGTATGACACGCCAATTCGTATTTCCATTTTTGGCGTGCTATCAACACGCATAATCGCTTTTCAGCGTGTTTATGAACGCCGTTGACTTAACGTTACATTACTGTATATATAAATATATGACCTACCCCAACCCCGTCCCTAAACCTACCCGTCACTGGGGTTAATACCATTAATAAGTGTTCCCCTACCATCCTAGGACAAAAAATATCGCTCGCCAGATGTAGATCTAGGTTTTTCTTCGTTTCGCTCGGACATTTAATGGCGTGTACATACACGCGGAATCACTCGGACATTTAACGGCGTAGACATACATGCCGATAGCTCAAAATGCGTATAAATAACACGCCACTTGACTTGAAAGTGGTGTGTATGTTTACGCAAAAGTCATGATGTCATGTTGCAGATTGAATCATTTTACTTATAATCACACTAACTGTCACGATTTTTAATATGTGAATGAGAGGGGACGATAGAGGGTCAGAAGCAGGTCACTGCCCGTGCTACGAGGTAATGCAACAAGATTAAAGGGAATTATAAGAATGTTTTTATTACATTAATCACTTTATTCACTTTTACTATTTACATTTAAAAACATACTTCAGTAATCTTTTAACAAGTAGAAAGAATTCGAAATTGTATGTACTAATGCCAGGGGGACATGTATATAGTATGGGAACAACAAAAGAGGGATTATTTGCAAGCGCGGCCATCAATTATTGAAGAAACAAGAGTAGACTCTACTGGTGGTTTAAAAACCCACTGTCTGCTCCATCACCAGATGGCACCCTAGGAAGGACCAGGGCACCTCTGGCAACGATGGAGCAACCCAGATAGCACTCGAGGCCACCAGGAAGTGCCTGCGCAGTTCCTCTGGCACCGTGGGACAGATCTAGGATTTCAAGTTGATGAGATGTGTTGAATGTATTAAAACGTTTGATGTTTGAAGTACCGCATCCCCTAAAAATGATGATCTGACAGGAAGGTGAGATCTTTTACTCCATTCCAGCCAAGTTTGGGTGGAGATGTTTGGTCTCACTTTTCCTCCAGAGTGTACCTTTGTGATGGAGGTCTATTGGTAAGGTTGGATGGTCCATGTTGGCCATATTTGATAGAAAATGGAAAGAGGCCTGTTCATGAATATACATTCTGGGAAGAACTGTTTGAAGCTGGGACTAGGATTAGTCCCAAAGGGGGAATGTGTTGGAGAATTTCATCTGTCTCATACATGGATCTAAATGCTGTAATATTGGAAAAAAACAGGTCTAAAAAACATCTAAAGCCAGGTTAGATGAGGACAGGAGAAGAAACTGGGTGAAAGGACATAAAAAAGACAGGTTAGATAAGGACAGGAGAAGAAACTGGGTAAAAGGGCATGGAAAAGTACCTGAAAATCATGTATAAAGCCAATTTTAAAAAGATACGCATGCACAAAGAAGGTTGCCCCAATTAAAAAATAAAATAACGATGCAGGTGTTTCTAATCGGGGCGGAGTAATAAGGAGGAGCAAAGAGAGAAAAGATAACGAGTTGAGCGCAAATTGGATACTAACGATAAGAAAAATGTATAAGACTAGAGCACTGGCCCATGAAAGATCAGATGTCCAGCTGGCTTCTCACTTTGTTGAACTGCTCAATAAAGTTGTTCTTCTGAGACCTGAAACTTCGACTCTGAAAGATTTCTTCTGAAGACCTGAACCAAAGATCGTAGATTTGCCACAACAAAGGCAGTAGACCTCTGTTGAATGTGCGTGACCTTTGAGCCCTCATATGCCATTGCACAAGATACCATCATGCTACTCAGTCAAATACAGCCACATGTGCTCAGGAGTAATTTGGAAAACCATTTTCACTCAACACAGTCTGACGCTGCATCAAGAAATGCCTCTTGAATCTCTGTTACGCAAGGAGAGAGCTTTAAATCAGCTCTATGTGAAGATGCCGGCGGGTTCTCTGGGCCTGAGCTCATCTCAGATGGTCTAGAAGAAAGTGGGAATGTCTGCTGTGCTCAGATGAGTCCATGTTTCAGCTTGTTTTTGGGAGAAAATGGACATTGAGTTCTCAGTCCCAAAGACGAAAGGGACCAACCAGATTTTCACCAGCGACAGGTGCAAAAGCAAACATCTGTTCCTGGTATTGAGGTGCATCATTGCAAACGGTATGGGCAACTTGCATTATTGTGAAGGTACCATTGACATGAAGGCATATATTTGGATTGTACAGAGACATAAACTGCCATCAAGATGACATCTTTCCTGGCAAGCAAGACAATGCCAGGCCTCATTCTGCACGTGCTACAACTGAGTGGTTTCTAGACACTCTGCACCACAGAAGGGATGTGCCTGTTTACTGCAGTCCAGATGTGTCTCTTATGGAGAATGTTTGACCCATCATGAAAAGGAGAATAAGGCAATGATGACCACAGACTTTTGAGCGGCTGTCTTGTATCAGACAAGATTGGGCAAATATTCCACTAGCAAAACTCCAACAATTAGTATCCTCAACTCCCAAATTATTAAAAATGAACTAATACTTCCTGCTCAGCTACTGTTTTGACGCTCTTGCTTACTGCTCTGCGCTTTGCTCTATCGCTTTTATATTTTTTATTGCTCTATCGCTTCTATATTTTTATATTTTATTTCCTTTTATCACCTAACTTTAACTTCAGCAAATCAGCACAGTGCTCAAACGCTTGATTACTAGAAAAAAGCTGAATTCTTTTCTCCGACCAGCCTCCCACTGAAAGCTTACATTCGGGGAAGAGAAAACACAACTGCCTACTTTCATAAGGATAAGAGAAAATGCCTCTTCTGGAATCTACTTGCTGCACTAACTGCCATAGACTCTTGCAGGATTGCAGTTCTTGAAACAAAGTTACTTGTGGGACCACCAAACCAGACGGAACACACAACAGACCTTCATCATGGACGCCCTCAGCATACAGCCGGTGAGTCCCATGAATCTAGTGCTCCAATACAGGCCATACTGAGTGTAGAGAAACAAGCCGATCGACTTCGATCGATGGCACAAACAGGGAGCGAGACCCAAAGGCACTTGAGACATCAGATTGTCACGAGCATCACATATTGCTGCAGTAGCATCCCCTACCCCAGATACGGCTCTGACAAGGATTACATACGCCTATACACCTACTGTCAGAGTGAATGTGTTTTTTTGCATTGATCTGAACTGACAAAATAGGCATTGCTGTTTATTGAGCAGAAGTTAATAGTTCCCTTTCGAACGGTCACTTCGTATTGCGTAGCTATACGCAGTGGGAAAACTCCTTTTCTCGGTTTTACTGAACCTTATGTAAAACGCATTTGCAGCTGCACAGCTGACGCCCTGAGCGTCTTGCTCGCTCATAGGCTGTGCTGCAGCAACTGCATATCCAATGGCGAGGACGACTCTGACGCGCGACCAATGGGGTCACTCCACGTCAGAGCCCATCATAGGGGCGAGCCCTAGGCTATATAAGCCCCTGAACTCGCCAAAATAGCAGATTTTACTCCTTCAGCGACAAACTATACGTCTCTGACTGTTTTTCACTGAGCCTTCGCCGTCGAACAAGCCCTTCAGCCAGAGCGAGCATTATTTCAGCGGATTACGTCTCTCAGCCGTTGTCCCCTGACGCCGTCTCACCTGTGGCTATCCGGCGAAATCCTTATTCTCCGAACTATGTCTCGCTGCACCACGTGCGCGCGCCATCTGCACGAGGCCGATCACCACGCGAGATGTATATCATGCCGACTGACCCCGGAGAAGGCTTCTCTCGCGGATGCGCTGTGAGAGCATCCCATTCATCGCTGCGTCGACTGGCTTTGCCGGGGCGAAGCGTGCGCGCTCCTCCATGCTCTTCTCAACTGAGAACGGCAGTCAACGACAGCGGAGCATGGAGCTAGCATCGCCGCGGCACGTCCGCGGCCTCGCTTCTCGCCGGTTGTCTCCGGTCTGGTTTGAAGGAGATCAGCGCCCGCCCCCCCACGTGGCGGGCCTCGTCTCCTTCGGCGGGCCTAGCGATCATGACACCCTGTCCATCGATGCTTCTGAGGACGAGTGGCCGGGCTCGCTTGACCCTGTCACTGCTTCTCAGTCAGCATCCAGCGCGCCTGCTACCAGGACTAACTCCGACGCGGAGATGCTTCGGATCCTGACTCAGGCAGTCGCGGACCTCGAGCTCGAGTGGGCCGCGCCCGCCGAGCCTCCTCGGAGTCGGCTGGATGGATGGTTTTTGCCAGGAAACCAACAGGCCCCTCGTCATAAACCGGCGCCGTTCTTCCCTGAGGTTCACGAGGAGCTTACCAAGTCATGGCGCACTCCCTATTCCACACGAGGCGCCGCAGAGACGGTGCGGCGGAGAAGGGCTACGAGACGTTGCCGCCTCTCGACGAGGCCGTAGCCGCTCATCTATGCCCAAACACGGCCGCTAGCTGGCGGACCAGAGCCGCGCACCCCAACAAGCCGTGCAGAAAACGTCAGCCCTCCTCGGACGCGCGTATTCCGCTTCCGGGCAGGCTGCTTCAGCCTTGCACACGATGGCCGTGCTGCAGGTCTACCAGGCCAAACTCCTCCGCTCGATGGACGAGGCGGGCCCGGATCCGGAGGCCTTTCGGGACCTCCGCTGCGCGACGGACCTGGCCCTGAGGGCTACCAAGGCTACAGCGCAGGCGATCGGGAGGAACATGGGGAGCTTGGTCGTGGCTGAACGCCATCTCTGGCTGAACCTCACCGACATCAAGGATTCTGAGAAGTCCAAGTTCCTCGACGCTCCGGTTACCAGCACCGGTCTCTTCGGCCCAGCGGTGAAGGGGTTCGCGGAGCGTTACACCGAGGCGCAGAAGGCGTGCCAGGCCATGCGACACTTCCTGCCTAAACGCTCTAGCTCTGCGTCGAGCAAACCCAAACCCGCTTAATTTACGCCTCAGCCAGCGAAACCGAAGCAGCAGGCCTCTCAGCCCCGCCCTGCGGCTGATGCCCAGCGCCCGACGAGAGCTGCGAAGCGCTTCCCGATGCCCCGGCGCCAAGGCCCGCGGCCCAGCGCTGCGCCCGAGGCAGCACCGCCGAAGTCGTCCTAGCAGGCGGCACAAAGAGAGAGGGCGAGTGTCCCGCGCTAGCCGGACCACCCTCGAAAAAGCCAACGAGACTTCCCACAACCCCCTGTTCAGTTCAGGTGGATGGGGATTTTATTTCTGTACACAGGCCCGCAGTAAGTGTGTCTTTACAACCAAACGCCGTTTTCACGGCGACCCAAATAAATCACAAAAAGAGTATGTTTCACAAGCACAATGCATGGGTTCACGGTCCCCCTCAGATAGGTGGCCCCTCCCCTGTGATAACACTGACTTCCCCACACGCAAATGCCTGTACAGTCAGTCAAGCACTCGATGTATGCACAAATCACATTATAAGGGTTTCAGATCCCCTGTGTTAGGTGGCTCCCCCCTTCCAGTGTGTCAATCCCTAGCCTGGCAATCTATCCCCGGTGTGTCGAGTTGGGTCATAAACATTATAAAGCGAGGCTACTCGCTCCAATTTGCTCGCAGACCCCCGAAGTTTCAGGCGGTCATCGAGACCTCGGTGAGAAGCGACGTGGGTCACGTGCTTCGCACCGAAGTGCAGAAATTATTAGCAAAAGGGGCGATAGAGTTAATCCCTCCTGCGCTGATGCAAGCGGGTTTTTACAGCCGTTATTTTCTGGTTCCGAAAAAAGAGGCGGTCTCAGACCCATACTAGATTTGAGACATTTGAACAAGGCGCTCATGCGCCGTCCCTTCAAAATGTTGACTACCAAGCAGATCCTCGCGCAAATTCGCCCGGGGGATTGGTTTGTTACGATGGATCTGAAAGACGCTTACTTTCATATTCAAATAAACCCTCGCCACAGGCCATTCTTGAGATTCGCCTTCGAGGGTCAGGCTTATCAGTACACGGTTCTGCCATTCGGTTTGTATCTGGCACCCGCACGTTCACAAAGTGTGTGGATGCGGCGCTCTCTCCCCTGAGACAGAGAGGAGTGCGCGTGTTGAATTACCTCGACGACTGGCTGGTGCTAGCACAGTCGAGAAGCGAACTGATAGTTCACAGAGATCTGATTCTCGGCCATTTGAAATGCTTGGGTCTCACGATCAATGTTTCAAAGAGCAAACTATCCCCCTGTCAGAATGTGATCTTTCTGGGCATGGTTTTAGACTCAATGACAATGAGAGCGCGGCTCACACCGGAGCGCGCGCTCTCAGTGCGAGCGCTCGCATCCTCGTTCAGAGAACGGGAGCGCGCGCCTCTGAAGAAATTTCAGAAGCTACTGGGTCTCATGGCAGCAGCATCACCGGTGCTTCGCATGGGATTGCTGCGCATGCGTCCACTGCAGCACTGGCTGAAACGCCGGGTGCCAACATATGCATGGCAGTCAGGCAGCTTGCGCATCAGAGTGAATCACGGTTGTTTAAGGACCCTGGTTCCCTGGCGGGCGCGGGACTGGTACCAAGACGGTGTGATAATGGGGACCATTTCCAGGAGGAAAGTGGTTTTTACGGATGCATCCAACCTGGGTTGGGGGGCATTGCACGAGGGCACGCCTGCCTCCGGCCTCTGGTCGAGCACGGACCAGAGCTTACACATCAACTGTCTGGAAATGAAAGCAGTTGGTCTGGCCATGAATGCTTTTCTGTCAAGCCTCAAGGGGCATCACGTCTTAGTCCGTACGGACATGTCAGTGGTGGCCTATATAAACCGCCAAGGGGGCGTCAGGTCAGGTGGCCTGCATGCTATGGCGAGAGATCTCCTCTTGTGGGCGCAGAACAATCTGAGCTCTCTGAGGGCTGCGCATATCCCGGGCGTCCAGAATTTGGGCGCGGATATGCTCTCACGGGGCAACACTCCCCTAGGCGAGTGGGCCCTGAACCCGCAGACGGTCAGTCTGATATGGGAGGTGTTTGGCAGGGCCGAAATCGACCTGTTCGCCTCGAAAGACAACACCCATTGCAATCTGTTCTTCTCGAAGGACAGGGACGCGTTGGCCCACGCGTGGCCCAACCGTCCCCTATATGCTTTTCCCCCTGTCTCGATGATACCGCAAGTCATCAAACGGGTCAGGGAGACCGGGTGCCCGGTCCTTCTGGTGGCCCCTCTCTGGAGGTCCAAGCCGTGGTTTCCGGAGCTGGTTCAGATTTCGGACACAGCTCCATGGCCTGTCCCCATGAGGAAAGACCTCCTCACACAGGCGAAGGGGTCGTTGTGGCATCCGCGACCCGACCTGTGGGCCCTTCATGTGTGGCCCTTGAACCGGTATCCGGGGGCCTTCCTGTGAAAGTGTTGAACACTATATCTGAGGCTAGGGCCCCGTCAACTCGGCGCCTTTATGCTTCAAAGTGGGCGGTTTTTTCCGGCTGGTGCTCGAAAAACCGTCTGAATCCAGAGTCATGTGACATATCAGTGGTTCTCTCATTCCTACAGGAGCTGTTGGACGCGGGTCGCTCCCCATCCACGCTCAAGGTGTATGTGGCCGCTGTTGCAGCTCACCATGTTCTGGTAGCCGGTCAGTCACTGGTAAGGAATGACCTGGTTGTGAAATTTTTAAAAGGTGCTAGGAGGATTAACCCCTCCAGACCTCCTTCTGTGCCATCCTGGGACCTATCTTTGGTCCTAGGGGCTCTAAGGGGTCTGCCCTTCGAACCGCTACAGTCGGTTGATCTTAAACTTCTCTCGCTAAAGACGGCCCTCCTGTTGGCATTGGCATCTATCAAGCGAGTGGGAGATCTGCAGGCTCTTTCGGTGAGCCCGGCATGTCTGGAGTTTGGTCCCGGGGATTCCAGGGCCCAATTCTCAAGCCCAGGCATGGTTATGTACCCAAAGTGCTCTCAACGCCGTTCAGAGCGCAGGTGGTGACATTGTTAGCCCTTCCCCCTTCCACAGAGGATGGGGAGGTTAATTTTCTCTGCCCTGTTAGGGCGCTGAGAATCTATCTGGAGCGTTCTGCGTCGTTTAGACAGTCAGAACAGCTTTTTGTCTGCTTTGGTGGTCGGTCCAAAGGGGACCCTGTCACTAAGCAGAGGCTGTCTAGGTGGATAGTAGAGGCCATTTCTGTGGCTTACGCCACAGCGGGCCAAAGTTGCCCCTTAGGTGTCAAAGCCCATTCGACCAGAGGCATGGCCTCGTCGTGGGCGTGGTCATCAGGTTTTCCCTTTCATGATATCTGTGAGGCGGCCGGCTGGGCCTCGCCGTCCACATTTATGAAATTCTATAATTTGGAAGTACCCTCCCTTCAGGCAGGGGTGCTTTCGGTATGATTATGGCCCCGACAGTGTCTGGCCTTGTCATTACTTGTTACTGTGCATAATCACATTCTCTATATGTATGTATATAACCCGCTTCTTGCCGGTTACAAAATTTTCATGTTATAAACCCGCTAAGGCTGGTGATGTTCATGTTCTTGACCCTGTCAGGAATTACTGATGTATTCACCTAAATCCGACGGTGTCGGGTTTAGTGTATGCATATATATGGTTTATGGCTTGTTCTGTTTGCTCAGGGGTTCCTGAGTTGCAGTGGCAACCAGTTATTCAGTGCGGCGTTTTGCATAGCGTTCCCACTGCGTATAGCTACGCAATACGAAGTGACCGTTCGAAAGGGAACTACTTGGTTACTCACGTAACCTCAGTTCCTGAGTTAGGGAACGAAGTATTGCGTAGCCGGCCGCACTATTTTAACTGGGGTTTGTCGCTTCAGTCGTATAAACCTGCTATTTTGGCGAGTTCAGGGGCTTATATAGCCTAGGGCTCGCCCCTATGACGGGCTCTGACGTGGAGTGACCCCATTGGTCGCGCGTCAGAGTCGTCCTCGCCATTGGATATGCAGTTGCTGCAGCACAGCCTATGAGCGAGCAAGACGCTGAGGGCGTCAGCTGTGCAGCTGCAAATGCGTTTTACATAAGGTTCAGTAAAACCGAGGAAAAGGAGTTTTCCCACTGCGTATAGCTACGCAATACTTCGTTCCCTAACTCAGGGAACTGAGGTTACGTGAGTAACCAAGTAGATATCAATCAACAAAGTGTCCTGTGCTCACCAGACATGGCTATAGGTGGAGGAGAGATTTGGCTATAGGGTGATGTGTTGATAACTTACACAGAAGAGACATTGTTGCTCAGCACATGAAAATAAACTACTTACTGTGATCTCAGACTGTGTTAAAGTGGTTTCTCCACTGTGTGGATCTTCATGTGTAGCTTCAGGTGACTTTTAATAGAGAAACTCGACCCGCACTGATCACACGTGTGCGGCTTCTCTCTGCTGTGGATCATCTCATGTGCTTTCAGATTTGCTGACTGACTGAATCTCTTGTCACAGTGTGAACACTTGTAAAGTTTTTCTCCAGTGTGGATGATCTCATGTGTTTTCAGAGATGATGAATGACTGAATCTCTTGTCACAGTGTGAACACTTGTAAGGGTTTTCTCCATTGTGGATCATCTCATGTGCTTTAAGATTTGCTGACTGACTGAATCTCTTGTCACAGTGTGAACACTTGTAAAGTTGTTCTCCAGTGTGGATCATCTCATGTGTTTTCAGAGATGATGACTGACTGAATCTCTTGTCACAGTGTGAACACTTGTAAGGGTTTTCTCCAGTGTGGATCATCTCATGTGCTTTCAGATTTGCTGACTGGCTGAATCTCTTGTCACAGTGTGAACACTTGTAAAGTTGTTCTCCAGTGTGGATCATCTCATGTGTTTTCAGAGATGATGACTGACTGAATCTCTTGTCGCAGTGTGAACACTTGTAAGGGTTTTCTGCAGTGTGGATCCTCTCATGTGTTTTCAGAGATGATGAACGACTGAATCTCTTGTCGCAGTGTGAACACTTGTAAAGTTTTTCTCCAGTGTGGATCATCTCATGTGTTTTCAGAGATGATGACTGACTATATCTCTTGTCACAGTGTGAACACTTGTAAGGTTGTTCTCCAGTGTGGATCATCTCATGTCTTTTCAGAGATGATGTGTCACTGAATCTCTTGTCACAGTGTGAACACTTGTAAGGTTTTTCTCCAGTGTGGATCATCTCATGCGTTTTCAGATTTGCTGACACACTGAATCTCTTGTCACAATGTGAACACTTGTAAGGTTTTTCTCCAGTGTGGATCCTCTCATGTGTTTTCAGAGATGATGAATGACTGAATCTCTTGTCACAGTGTGAACACTTGTAAGGTTGTTCTCCAGTGTGGATCATCTCATGTGATTTCAGATGTGCTGATCGACTGAATCTCTTGTCACAGTGTGAACACTTGTAAGGTTGTTCTCCAGTGTGGATCATCTCATGTGTTTTCAGATTTGATGACAGACTGAATCTCTTGTCACAGTGTGAACACTTGTAAGGTTGTTCTCCAGAGTGGATCCTCTCATGTGTTTTCAGAGATGATGACTGAATGAATCTCTTGTCGCAGTGTGAACACTTGTAAGGTTGTTCTCCAGTGTGGATCCTCTCATGTGTTTTCAGATGTTCTGACTGATTGAATCTCTTGTCACAGTGTGAACACTTGTAAGGTTGTTCTCCAGTGTGGATCCTCTCATGTGTTTTCAGATGTTCTGACTGATTGAATCTCTTGTCACAGTGTGAACACTTGTAAGGTTTTTCTCCAGTGTGGATCATCTGGTGCAGTTTTAAATGGCTTGCTGTAGTAAAAGTTTTCTCACACTCAAAGCAATTGTACTCTCTCACACCAGTGTGAATCCTCATGTGCATCTTAAGATTTGATTTGGTTCTGAAACTCTTCCCACACTGATCACATGAGAACAGCTTCTCTCCGGTGTGGATCCTCATGTGCATCTCAAGATTTTGTTTGGTTGTGAAACTCTTCCCACACTGAGTGCAGGTGAAAGATTTCTTGGCTCTTCTTTTCTTTAAAAATGTATTTTTAGTCTTTGAACGACTGAAAGGTTTTCCTCCAGGTTGGACATGATGTTCCTCCTTCACTTCACTCAGTTCTTCACTCTCCTCCTTCACTTCACTCAGTTCTTCTCTCTCCTCCTTCACTTCACTCAGTTCTTCTCTCTCCTCCTTCACTTCACTCAGTTCTTCCCTCTCCTCCTTCACTTCACTCAGTTCTTCCCTCTCCTCCTTCACTTCACTCAGTTCTTCACTCTCCTCCTTTACTTCTCTCAGTTCTTCCTTTCACTTACCATTCTCTCCTCTCACTTCACTCAGTTCTTCCCTCTCCTCCTTCACTTCACTCAGTTCTTCCTCTCTCCTCCTTCACTTCACTCAGTTCTTCCCTCTCCTCCTTCACTTCACTCAGTTCTTCCCTCTCCTCCTTCACTTCACTCAGTTCTTCCCTCTCCTTCACTTCACTCAGTTCTTCACTCTCCTCCTTCACTTCCTCTCAGTTCTTCACTCTCCTCCTTACTTCCTCAGTTCTTCACTCTCCTCCTTCACTTCACTCAGTTCTTCACTCTCCTCCTTCACTTCACTCAGTTCTTCACTCTCTCCTCCTTCACTCATCTCTTCTTCCACTCTCTCTCTTCTTCACTTCATCATTCTTCTCTCCTTCACTTCATCATCTTCATTCTCTCTTCCTTCACTTCACTCAGTTCTTCATCTCCTCCTTCACTTCACTCAGTTCTTCACTCTCCTCTTCACTTCACTCAGTTCTTCTCTCTCCTCCTTCACTTCACTCAGTTCTTTCCTCTCTTCTCTTCACTTCACTCACGTTCTTCACTCTCCTTCTTCACTTCACCAGTTCTTCACTTCCTCCTTCACTTCACTCAGTTCTTCATGCTCCTCCATCACTTCACTCAGTTCTTTATTCTCCTCCTTCACTTCCATCAGGTCTGACATAAAGAAAAAAATATTACATTTATTTTTCAGTACATCAATATAATTAACTGAGAGAAATATAAAGTGAAAGGACATGAGGAATGTGGCCACATGCGCAAGAGAGAGACAATGGGAAGACAGAAACAATCTTTAATATATACTATACTGCATTAATCATAGACTAACTGATCTATAAATGAACATGCATCCCAGAAACTGTGTGAATGATTTATTGTCTTGTGTACTATTATGTATACTATGGTATTTTATTATACAACCAACTAACGGTCAATGTAACCTCACCTGTATCATGTCTCCTACCTAATTTATCCTCATTTAATGACTCACACTTTTATGTACATCACCTTCTCTTAGAATGCAGTGTGGATTTGTTATATCTATCTGAGCATTAATGAACAGAAAAAGGGTAAGGCAGAGGTATAACCACACTTAACCCTCAGAGACCTAAGGGTATGTAAGGAATTACACAATAATAATATACATAAAATGTATTTAAGGGGGCCGGAAGGCCAATTTAGCTCAAAAGGAATGATGCATCGATTTGCAATGAATCTTGACCGAATCACTATGGAACCGAGCAAATGACTCGTTTAGAGTTCATTTGAACGGGCCGTAATTATAACCTTGGCAACAGATATAAATATCCAATCTATAGTGAAACACTATGTATTAGCAAGGTAACTTTAGATCGACAGTACAAGACATTAAATGTGCAAGCACAACACAAGACAAATATCTTTTCAAATATATGGACGACTTAACACCTTAGTGTTATCTAAACACATAACACTAAGGTCTAAACACAATCACAATCACACACACACGCATTCATACAAGGCGCAGAGGAAGAGAGAGAAAGAGTGAGTTTTCAGAGTGATATGCACTTTGTAAGACATGACCTGAACGAACCACCAAGCATTAATTTGAACCTTCGTTTCTTAGATAGGTTATTCAATTTACAATTTAATTTAAAGCACCAGTTCAGTTAGAGTCTGTAGTACTTGCTTGTCTTTGCGTTGCTTAGGGAATTCCCTTTTTGCGGTGCTTCGTCAAAGGGTTTCCCGGCCGGGTCCGTGTGGCTGGTTGTCTTTGAAGTGCCTGGATGGAAGTTTCTGAACTGCCGGTCACGTGTGATTGGCAGGCGAATGAGTCTTTACAGTTCGAAGCGCGTTGCAGGAGAGACGTTTAAACGAACTTTGCAGCAAATTAACTTTGAACCGAGACTTTTAAACGGAAAAGAAAATAAAGGAAAAGAAAGGAAAGTGAGACGAGTTAGATGGCTTGAATAAAGCGGTTTTAAACCCTGATCTTGATTTGGGTCATTTGTCTCTATGCGTCTACAAGGTTACTATAACCATCGTCTGCTCCACCCGACTTGTTCTTCCGAGACTTTTTTCGAGAGAGAGCGAGAGAAAGAGAGAGTTTAAGATTTTAAACTCAAAGTTTGTCCAACCTCCAGGATGAGTTCTGGCCAATCAGACACTGGTTTAATTTAGGAGGTGGCTCTATTTTCTTCTTATCGTAAATCATGCGTTATCTGTGATCTCCTTGCAGAGAGAACAAGAGGCCACAGTTTAGACATTATTACTATTATAAGAATACAAAACATTTTACCCAGATTTCACTCAAGCCATCTTATGAATTAAGAATATACGATTCTTTTGATTGGAAGCACGATACTCTTTCATTCATACACACAGTTATATCACAATTACATGATTTATATGTGATCGAAGCATAATACAAACATGAATTGTAGGAACAACAAGAATTATGATGTTTGATTATAAGTCCACTGAGCATTGTTCTGTGTGAGTTTTAATGGGTTTGATATGTAAAATCTGTGTAAGTCTCTCACGTTCCATGAAAGCGTGGCCTGTTTTACATCGCTGTCCTGTTCAGCAGTGGTGATGCTGAGGGAGGTCAAAGATGGTCAGGCCCCTTGGTGGTCAGGCCTCGTTTCACCATTTCTGAGCAGATTTGTCTTGCTTAAGGATGAAACAGTGACAACGTTCTTCCTGTTTAGGCTTATCTCTGGGCCTGCGGGGCCATAAAAGTCTTCTCTGGGGGGTTTTCTAGACAATTGGGAGCCGTCTTGTGACTTTGGAATGTGGTGTTCAGATCCAGAATGCTGAATCACATTTGAATGAATCCCATGAGAGATTAATTTGATTAATTTGTGTTTGGTTCACCCTCAAACCCTACAGGTATTTTTACAATAAATTTTCCATCTGGTGTTATTCACTAAAAAAGATGGTAAAACATCAACCCTTTTGTGCACAGACAATTGACACCTCTTTTTTTCAGGACAAATTGAACTTTCAGTATATTTGTGTTACATTGATGTCATCTGAATGTAAAATAAGTTATTGGACCACAAAGACAAATTAAAAAATTATCGGAAATTTGAATCACTCAAACATTTATTGAAATCACACACAAATAAATAATAGCTAAGCAATTGTCCTCTGGAAAACAGTTTGTTCATGTCTTTGGAGTCCTGGAGCACAGGAATAAACATTACAACTTGTACAGACCCAAAACTATTTTCATTTTTCCAAAAAAAGTCCAGGCATTTTGGGCCTCATGAAATTCACTGGTGCCAAGCCTCAAAACAGTTCATATCAGCAATCACAAAGAGGGCCACATCACAGGCTTTGCATTTATATTTTATTTATTTTATTTAATCTTTTATTTATTCTATTCTTTTATGCTACATTTATACTACTATAATACTTTTTTACAGTAAATAAATAAATGGCACTTCAGCTGGGTCTATCCTGGTAATCTAGTTCCTCATCTGTCAAAAAGCTCTGTTCTCCTGAAAATCCATCATCCTGCATGGCATCAAAAAAGGCCAGCGCTGATTTACATCTATTTTTCTTTGTGTTTCTCTGTGAAACGCACGTCTATTTGTGCGTCTCTCTCTACACAATATCAGGTTCGTGCGTGCGTGCGTGACGCACACCAATGTTTACGACGGATCAGCCTGTAATTGGTCAACAACCATCACGTGAAAACATCACGTGATATCCAAAATGGCAGCTTGCATCGAGCTAGCGGCAAAAATGACAGAATATTTATAAATTATGGACATCAAGAGGCTCATACTTGGATATAAGCGTTTGGATTTATTGCTGAAAAACTCCGAAAGGATGCACAAGTTCCAGGCTGGATAGAAAACCTTCTGTAAAGGCTAGAAAGACACCAAAGACACCCCCGTGATGGCTAGCTCGTTAGCTTTCTGCTGGAAAAAACGGTAAGAAAATCGATAAATCTGTCATTGAATTATATTAATATTAATCGAAGGTGCCCTGTGGCATCGTCGACGATGCCGTCGGTCTCTGAGGGTTAAGACAAAGACTCATCTATCTTGCCCACAGAGGAAACTCCCGCCTGCCTCTCAGACTGCCTCTTTAATACAGAAAACTGCAATCTAACCATCACCGAACGGGCAAAGATCAACTCTTTGGCCTTCTCTGTTTGTCCCGTGTGCTGTGCGGTCCGGCGTGGCCTCAGCAGGGCTCAGGGCCCCAGGCCTTGACCCAACCAGCCATGTGCTCATGCAGGAGAGAGAGGACTCACTCTCAAACGCAACGAAGTTTCTGGTCTCATTGACTTCCATAGTAGGAAAAAATATATACTAAATCTATATCCTAAAATAGTCAAAAAGTCGAGACAGGACCCATCGTCAAAATTTCTAAGTCCACCACTCTAGTTCATCCAAAACAAACTATAAAATAGACTCAAAGTGTTAAATACCGGAATTATCCTTTAATAGACGGCTTCCTGTTGGGCTGGAGCAGTGTTACTCATTACGCGGCTCGCGAGCCTTGTGGCTCGCATGGCGGCAAATAATACAGTGATATGATCAAGCAGTCACTATACAGATATTTCATAAAAACATTAAAAACGAAGTAGGACTATAACATAATAACCCATTAAAAACTCAAAGTGTCAGCTCTATTTTCAAATAATTTCGATCGGATTGAAAGGGGTGGTTTATCGAGAGAACATGTAAACACTTGATCGATTGAAAACCGAAACTGAAAGGACGCCGTACGTCGCACTGAACGAGCTGTTCTTCTGATGAATAAAGTGTCGTATAAACGAGTGTCCCGTCGTTCTATAATTCTCCTTTAACTCAGTATCTGTGAAGTGAAGCAGGACAACGGCTCACCAGTCCTTGTTTCAGATTCTCATCCACAGACGACTGATTGGACATTTTTACTGGGTGATCAATCAATACAAACAGCACGGCATAACGGTTCATCATAGTCTCCAAATTATGACCAGAGTTTGATAAATATTAAGTCTGCTGTTTAAAACAAATAAAGAACCAATGTAGGAAAATGGTAATTACGCGACAACAGCGGGGAACTTTGTATATTTGTGCAGTGTGCGAATGTCAAAAAACCTATTCTGATTTGAATCTTTTGACTTATAAATGTGCACATCACCCCGATCATGCATAATATCACGATGTTAAGCATTCATGTAAACTACAATACATTCGGATTAATCAATAAGAATGAATTCAAACCGATTGAAACAAAAGTTGTGCATGTAAACATATCCAGTCTCTGCGGAGTTGCCAGTTATGGCGGTATTTCCAGCTCTTAACGCCGCATGTGCTCTTAGCGGCGATAGGCTACATGATGGGCCAATGTAGAAAAAAATAACTTAATGTCATTCTGGGATGAATATATTCTGGTAATCCTGCTTTTTGTGTCATTAAGGGAAATCATCTTGTCTCAGTTACAAATTTGACTGGTAAATCATTTTTAAAAAATGTATTTATTGCATTGCATATTGTATGTTCAGGGGTGACATATTAATAAACAGACATGGTATTTATGACTGGATGTAACTTTTTATACTTTCCTGTAAAAATGGCTCTCCTACTGACTTTGTCCTATCAGTGCGGCTCTCATGAAAAAAATAGTGAAGACCACTGGGCTGGAGTAAAAAGTAAGAGTATGAAGGATGACGTGACCCATCGACAGCGATGCCAGCATAGTTTTCAGCTCTGCTCGCATAATCTTATTTTTTCAATTATCCTATCACATACTTTAAATACTTCGACACCTATCTCATCATGAATCCTTCCCCAACCAAAGAAGCACGGAAAAGGGAAAATGAACAATCGCCTATGAAGAAAAAAATTTAAGGATTCTGCCATTTCCAAGGAAGAACTCGATGCAGCTATTGCTAACGGCATAAAGCTAGCCCTCCAAGAACAACAACGTGGTCTAGATGTGGTCGTAGCCTCCGCTGTCAGCGAAGCTGTGGACTCTATCCTGGTCCCAGCACTACGTGATTTACGAACCGAAATCCAAAAGACTAATGAAACCGTAAAGGAGATCAGCGGTGAACTTGAGAATGTAGCCAAATCCACTAAACGGATTCAAGACCGAGTGAACTCTGTTCAGACGGCTGCACGAGAGGACAGGCGATCGGTTATCGAACTAAAGACCCAGCTAGACCAGCTCACCACAAAGTTGACAGACCTGGAGGACAGGGGACACAGGAATAATGTAAGGCTGGTTGGCTTACCAGAATCAGTGGAGGGTTCGGATGCAATCGGCTACCTGAAAGAAAATCTTCCCAGGTGGATCCCCTCATTGGTGGACCGAGACATTGACATTGCACGGGCACATCGTGTGTATGATGGAGGAGAGGCTAAATCCAACAAGCCACCCTTATCTTCAGATTACTGCGTTGGCAAGACAGAACGGCTATCCTGAATGGTGGACGTCAAGTTTATCCAGTGAAATACGCAGCCAATGGAGCCACCAGCTCACGCGCATCCGCTCACCTGCTCATGCCACCTGCTCATACTTTGGCGCCAACAGCCGGCACTATTCTGTTCTTTCCCGACTATTGTCCAGCGACAACAGCAAAGAGAAAGAGCTTCAGTTCTACCATGAAGAAGGCTAAAGACATGGGCCTGGAGCCATTCCTCATTTATCCTGCGCGGATTAAACTGCAGTATAAAGGCGAGAGGAAGATGTTCGACTCCCCCCAGGCCGCCGAATATTTTATCAACTCTCTTTCACGGAGGTCCACCTCTACACCGGTACGGGGCGACGGTGGTACTACTGACGCAGCCTCAAACCTGACCAAAGAAAAGAACGATGGGGATCCTCCTCTCGCTAAAGAAAGGCAATTTAGTGGACATGGAGGAATGAACTCAGATCACCTAACAGGTTATCTTGCATGGTTAATCTTAGGAGCCTCACCACAAGGCATTTTGGAATGTAAGTGTAGTTAGACTACGTCTTCTGACAATGTCAATGTCTCTTAGAAATGATCTAAGAAAAGAAGATCAAGATCAAGAAGAAATAAAAGAAGACAATGTCTCTTAGAAATGATCGAAAATTACTATGCTAACTTAACCTTGCTTTACCATTTCGAGAGGTGACGAATGTATTCATTTAATGTGTTACGATTGTGTGGGTTTATCTGATACTATAGCGTTGGGCTGGATTGGTCACGTATCAGACAATGTTTATGTTCTTACAGACCTACGGCTTTTCGCCCGTGCGGTCTGTGTTTGTTTTTGTATATAGTTTACAATCATGTAAACTACAATCATGCAATATCATGCAATGTAAATGTTACTGGAAATGATGAGAATGGAAGACTTGCTTTTGCCCGGGTTTGTATACTCAATCATAAAATAGCTTTCACGTCCATACACTGCCCAAATGAGCCTGACAGAGTTTTTTTTTCTTACATTGGAAACACATTGTTAGAACAAAATGACTGTTCTTCAGTGGTGGGAGGTGATTTCAATGCAGTCCTTAATCCGTCTCTTGATAAATCTAATTCAGATGTAATGGCCAATCCTTCATCTACCTTATTGAATACACTTCTCAAAGACTTAAATCTTGTGGATGTTTGGCGTATACAGAACGTTACTGCTAGAGATAACACATTTTTCTCCAATAGACAAATCATTTTCCCGGATAGATTATATTTTTCTTAGCCCAACCCTAATTGCAGGACATACGTCCATTACTATTTTATCAATTCTACTATCTGATCACTCCTCACTTAGGGTGCTTTCACACCTGCCTCATTTAGATCGGTTGAATCGCACTAGAGTTCGTTTTCCCCCTTGGTGCGGTTCGTTTGGGCAGGTGAGAAAGCAGCAATCGCACTCGGGTGCGCACCAAAAGCGGACCAAACAAGCGTACCGACCCTCGGTACGCTTTCAAACGAACTCTGGAGCGGTTCGTTTGTGGTGAGAACGTGATCCGACCTCGAAAAGACCCAACTGCCAAATAACTCCGCATTTTTGGACTAAACCAGCTGCCGTAGTCAAACAAATCTATTATTTAGATGTCAATATCGCTCCCTTTAAGCTATGACAGGCTTACCGCGTTCTGCACTCTCACTAAAACTCTCATCATGAACACTGAAGTTGTCCGCACTGCACAGGGAATCTCTTATTTATATCGCGTCTAGGCTTTGTTGTTTATGAGGGATTTGGAAAAGGATAAAGCTTGTGCTGATTCTGAACAATAGGGGTGTAACGGTACATGTATTCGTATTGAACCGTTTCGGTACGAGGCTTCCGGTTCGGTACGCTTACAAACCGAACGATTCCTTGGACCATTTTTCCTGCCGACAAAATCCGCGCTGGCGCGAGCGCAACCACCACAACGTTGCGCAACATCACATGGCAAACGTAATGAAAGCGGAACGAAACTGCACTACTCATTATATTGTGCATCACGGACCGTTTATCAGTTCGGACCAGCAACATAGATCTGTGCAGCGCCAAAGCCCGTCTGGCAGCGCGAGCATAGACAGAGCGCGAGCCGACCTCGATCAAGCGACACTGTTACTACACAGCCCTAAGAGATCCAGTAAAGAAAGCATTTGAATTCGCCACTGAAGTAATAACATCGCTGCGAGATCTAGTGAGAAGCGTTCACATGTCTCTGTTATTAATCGTAGATCTCTATTAGATCAAACAGACGCTGACGTGAAAACCAGGAGAAACATTGTGCCGTGAATGATCTAGTAATAACATTAGGCTTTAAGTCCACAGATCAGCAACACTCACCATAGTAACACTAATTGTAACCAGTTTGGCTGGAATATTGAAATGCTTTCAAGTACTTCACACATCTTTTTCCAGCACTTCAAAACTCAAATATTATATAAATATTATATAAATAAATATTATTTAAATGTAATTTTTAATGTGATGACCAAAACATTATTTATTCATCCTTCAAAAATTACCCCCATTTAAACCTGAGTTTCAAGATGTAGGAAAACTCACACTTATATAAAAAAAAAATTCTTTTAATAAATAGGAAATTTCTCTGGCATTTCTTTCTTTTTGCTGTATCGAAAACGTACCGAACCGTGACTTTAAAACCGAGGTACGTACCGAACCGTGTTTTTTGTGCACTGTTACACCCCTAATTGTGAGCGAATTCTCCACATGTCTGCCGGATTTTCATCCTCTTTGTTTACTTCCGGGGGTTCTGTTGGAATTTTCCCGCACATGAATTCTGACCAATCGAAATGCAGTTGTGGAAATATGTTCAAGACACATCTGGCCAACGAGTGATGTGGATCTTGTCACGTGACTGCATTTTGGTCCGTTTCATCAACTCATTAACTGATTCGGACCAGAGCAATCAGTGTGGTGTGAAAAGGAACCAAAATGCCTGAAAATGATACAAAGTATAATTTTTTGCCCTTAGTCCGGACCAAATGAACCGAACTACAGGTGTGAAAACACCCTTATCTGCAACATCGATCTGCCCAACATCAAGTCCAAGGCCCCCAGGTGGCGTTTAAACACATCTTTACTAACTAATGCTGGATTTCTTAGTTCACTCAAAGCACAATTAAAAGATTTTTTAGATATTAACACAAAGGATTGTCCTAATCCACAAGTTCTATGGGAGGCTACAAAGTGTTTTTTACTAGGGGTGTAACGAGATCTCGTGCCACGAGATCTCGCGAGACTAAAACATGACGAGATTTCCCGTCGAGTGAAAAGCTGTCTCGCGATTTCTATTACCATAGAATATTCCACCGCTACACTCACATTCGCCTAAACTATCGTTTTGCTGTTTTTATAAAAATAATTAAAAACCATTATAAACTAATGTAAAAGTCTGCTCTGCTCATCCAGCACGAGTTGCCGTTGCAATCAGTGCAGCAGGAATCACAGTTCACTGATCGCGTGAGGATGGCGGAGGATTCGTTGCGCAACATAGACTAAACGTCTGATCTTATCTTGTATAATGCACGCTCAGCACCGCTGCTATACACAGATACGCGTGATCACGATAGTGAAAGTAAAACACAAGCTCGCTGATGTGCATTGCGCACAAGTTAGGCCGCGAACATACAATCGTCCGTCTCCCAATACCCATCACTGGACTGTTTATTTGCGGCTATCGTCTCAGTTTGCACTTCGAATATTGAGAGAGTACTGTAATGTCTTAAAGACAAGACAAGAGGCTCTGTTTCTGAACTTATAATCGGAACGCAAGAACAACTGTGGAGACAAACACACCAGGCTCGTTTCTCTACCGGCCTTTCCCGAACTCACCGCATTAACCCTATAACTGCCGGTGCAAAATAAAACAGCAATTTCAAAACAATTATAAAGAGTCTGTGTGCTCACTTTGATTATGGTTGCACTTGCACTTATTGTTTGCACTTAATAAGACTTCTAGAGTTCAGTTAGGAGGTCACACACAGCCTCAATCAGAAGTTCTGAAAGCTCTTAAATGTACAGTAAGGTCTGAAGAGACTAATGTGAAATCATACAGGAGAAAAGCCAGTCAATAAAAACCTTTCATTATTAAAAGGTTATATTGTTGTATATTGTTTTCTTTCAATGCATTTGATAATTAATACTCCTAATGCATGTCATTTCAGGTCTACTTAAGATTATTAGTTAAACATTGCAAAATGCACCTGCATACTTTTCCAGTCATGAATTGTGTCATTGAGGATTTCTGAAAAATTGTGCAAAAATCTCGTCTCGTCTCGTTCTCGTGAACCCAATCTCGTGTCTGTCTCGTCTCGTGAGATAAGCGTCTCGTTACACCCCTATTTTTTACGTGGTTTCTGTATTTCATTCTCCTCAACTTTAGCTAAAACAAAAGTTTCCCAGATCACAAATCTTGAAAACAAAATAAAATCACTAGAGAACTTGCAAAAACATAGCTTCTCAGATGATCAGTCTAAATTGCTGGCATCTTTGAAAGAGGAATACAAGACACTGGCCGTATCAAAGGCGGAATTTATCTTGCATAGAACTAGACAAAAGTACTATTTTGAAGCAGAGAGGCCCAGTCACCTACTCGCTCTTATGCTTAAGGAATGTGAAACAAAAGCTCACATCCCAGCAATAAATACACCTGAGGGCAAAATTACTACCAATCCACAAGCCATTAATAATACATTCTTAAAATTGTATGAAAACTTATACAAATCAGAGATTTCTTATGACGATGCTACCAGTAAACATTTTCTTGACAAACTAGAAATCCCTGCCTCAAGCAAACTGATCAAGATGATCTGGAAGCTGTATTAGAGCTGGATGAACTACATAAAGCTGCGAAATGTCTCAACAAAGGCAAATCGCCTGGCTTGGATGGCCTCCCTCCAGAGCTTTATTTAGAACTATGGGACATGGTGGGCACACATGCTGGATTCGTTTAATTTTGCATTCCAAAGTGGGACCTTCCATAGAGATCAAAAAACGGCACTCATCACCTTACTCTTGAAAAAGGGAAAAGATCCTTTTGAGTGTTCTAGCTTTAGACCAATATCCTTACTTACAAGTCAGTGTTACCCCTACCAACACACATTCTCACAAACGCAGACTTAAGCAGTGAAATTATTATCCCAAAACAGCAATTTCATCACATCTCTAAATGTGCTTCAAATATGGCACTGGTTTGCTGCTGAGCTGGTCCGACGACAGCTGACCTTAAGTTGGCATGATTTGCCGCAATCTGTGTAGTGCTGCTAGCATCGCAAAACAACGAAATCCCCTCACGCGAACCCGTTAAATATTTTAGATTAGGGATGCACCGATACCACTTTTTGCAGAATGAGACAGATACCAATACTTTCATTTTTGGTAGCCTACTCGTCGTTAGCGATACCGGAACCGATACCTGAATTTTCACTGCATTTGTAATTTTAAAATGTATTAGTAGTAGTACCAAAAGATTAGTTGGCTTAATTTGTTCATCAAATATATATTTAGATATTTTCATGCTTAATTAATCCTGCTCAAAAGCATGCTTCTGTTTCGGTCACTGTTCATTCTATTGCTCTATCATATTTTATCTTCATTGAATAGCACATGTTTAGAGCTGCTCCAGCAGGGTCAGTGCTGAGGATCGACCCAGTGGTACAAATGTTTAGACACCAGTGAAATACCAATTATTTAATCCAATTTTGATACTACAACAAAAACTACCAGCCCAATTAATATGAATTTAAAACATTATTAAAAGCAGTCAGTAACAAAATAATAACAAATAATCGAATTACAAATAGGACAAATAAATACAACAGATCAAAGAAAAGCTACAAATGAAATAAACTGTTTTTAGAGTTTTTTCGGGTAGATTGAATAAAGTAATCAAATGTGAAAATTTGCATATTCATTACTGTATAGCTAAATAAAATACATGGATATTTTTGTAAAGTTATAAAAGGGTAGACTATTTAGTCAAGAGCAATGAGTAATTTATTTGTCCTTTGTTTGATTAAAGGGATACTCCACCCAAAAATGAAAATTCTGTCATCATTTACTCACCCTCCAGTTGTTGTAAAGCTGTATGAGTTTCTTTCTTCTGCTGAACACAAAGGAAGATATTTTGAAGAACGATTGGAACCAAACAGTTGTTTGGCCCCATTGACTTCCATAGTAGAAAAAAAAATACTATGGAAGTCAATAGTGCCAAAGTTCCAATCGTTCTTCAAAATATCTTCCTTTGTGTTCAGCAGAAGAAACAAACTCGTACAGGTTTACAACAACTGGAGGGTGAGTAAATGTTGACAGAATTTTCATTTTTGGGTGGAGTATCCCTTTAACATTAAAACTAGTGATGTAGTACTCGAGTCCGGTCTCGGACTCGAGTCCGGTCTCGAGACCGATTTCTGCTTTCTCGGACTCGTCTCGGACTCGTTCCTTCCAAGACTCGGTCTTGACTCGGACTCGACCCTTCAAAGACTCGGTCTTGACTCGGACTCGGACCACAGTGGGAGAAGGACTCGTAATTTCAGACCGAGTCCTCGAGATTTTTTTTTCCACTGGGGTGATATTAAATCATTAATATCAAAACTGACATGTCGAGAGAAAATCTCGATTTGGACTTGCTTCCTCAAAGACTCGGTCTTGACTAACGGCCGTTTCACACAGTGCGTACGGTACAGCAGCAGCACACGCTATAGAGCTTTCAAGCCTTGTTTATACTCGACGCGTCCGCACGAGCGCGAGTCTCCGCTGACTGCACGCGCCCCTCTCCAAACGGACGAGGCGTTTATACTTGACGCGCTCGCCGTTGTGCTATTCTGTGAAACGACAGGGGGCGACTCGGAGTAATTCTCCTCTAAACCACCAGGAATCAGCAGTGAAGAAGTAGTTTGCCGTTTATTAGTAGTTTATTAATTGCTGATTCATAAAAGAGTAATAAATGCAGTAGGTTTATTGTAGCCTACTTTCACTGCATGTAAACTAAACAACTGAAGCCTTATTGAAGAGTGTTTAAACCTTAATTTCATCAGCAGGGCTTACTTCTGTTATTGTATGCTTATTTTGTAAATGTAACCATTACTTTAGACAAGTGCAAACTGGGTGCTTAATGCAAATGTGTTCCTATTCACAAAATGAGAGGCTTTTATGGTCGCCCATCAATGCAAATGTATCTGTGTATAGAAGGATCATAAACATGCTGGTACAGACGTACCAGTTCGGCCAGATTCGGCTTGAAGTCGTTCATCTTCGGATGCGGCGCCGCGCGCGAAGTTACAAAAAGTGCCGTGCACACCGCCAGGCGAAATGGGGTCTTGCGCACCCAACGCGCACGACCGCCCACACCGCAATGATGTCATTTTTGCCGCGCGCGCTTCGCGCTCTTGCGGACGCGTCGAGTATAAACCAGGCTTCATGCTGCGTTTGCAGTGCGCAACTGATCCGCGGCTGTAGGCTACCACAAACACAAACAAGCATATTTACTCACTATAATACTTATTTGTATTTCAAAATCAGAAGTTATCAGCAACTTTTATTTTAAAAAAATTGTTACCAGTGCTAATCTCTTTGTACACAATAGGCTACACACTTTAATAGACGTATTCACGTTTAAACACTATTTAAGCAACGAATTATTCAGTGCATTGCTTCTATATAGATTATATATTAAGTTGCTCAAGCAAGGTAACATACTGAACCATATGTAGGCTACTTATTAAAATCACAAACATTTTAAATTAAAACTTAAAATTGACAAAAACAGCAGACTCATACCTTTTCTTTTGCATAATTTAAATCTTTATACAATAAATCTTGCATCACAAAGAACCTTTTTTCCACCTCCACGAATAAGACGAGTGTCGTTCATTATGTCGCCTTGCTGAAGTAAATTGCAGTTTTCCTTGTTTACCCCAGTCTTAAAGTAAAAAGATGACTATGAAAAATAGTAGTATTTAATTAAATGCATTTATGGTAAAATTACTATACATTTTATTTAATTAAATACATTTATGATGAAATTACTACATTTTCATGTCAATTTGTGTTCATTTTGACCGCAAACTATGCGCTGTCACTTTAATTCAGCGCGTACAGCACAGCAGAAATAGACTCGGTGCGGAAACGATCTCTGCACTGCTGTATACGCACTGCACCTGGAACGGATCGCCGGGCCACAAGCTGTTAACATGGGTACGGAAAAAAATATGCACAGCATACGCACTGCAAACGGAGTATGTGTGAAACGAGCGTCAGACTTGACTGTATTTGAAAAACTTGACTCGGACTCGAGCCTTCAAAGACTCGGTCTTGACTCGGACTCGGCCCTTCAAAGACTCGGTCTTGACTCGGACTCGACTGTATTTGAAAACCAACGGACTCGGTCTCGACTCGGACTCGACCCTTCAAAGACTCGGTCTTGACTCGGACTCGGCATAGGCGGTCTCGTCCCCATCACTATAAAACACAGTAGCAGGTTTATTAAATTGCTGCCCCTTTAAGACAGAAGGCACGGGCCGCATTTGAACATGGCTACGTTCACTTGAGATATAACTGACTTTTGTTTACCAGGATACTCTTTAAGACGGGCGTTTTTACATACTTTTGTGACGTGAAAGACAATTTAATTTAGTATTTGCGCGCTGAGGCGCTGGTTTGCGGGGCACGTGCTTTGGATGTTTGCGTTCATGGAACTTCTTGATATGCACACGTCCAGTAATAATGTAGGGAACCACTCGTTATACATAAACCAGGTAACAGGTCATGTTTTACTTTACTTACATATACGATTCAGTTTTAAAGGTGCAGTGTGTAGCTTTTTGGCGACATCTAGCGGTTCGTTTGCGAGTTTACACTAAGGGCTCAGCCCACTGCTCACCCCTCCCTTTCGAAGAAGCTACGGTGGCTAAAACGGGACAAACATCGTCGTAGTGAGCCAGAGTAAAACAAGCCACAGCTAACATGGAGTACCACAGTCCATTATAAACCACATCATGGATAAAGTTTACAAAGCCATAGTCAGGTGAGGATCAAGGGTCTTAATACATAATATAATAATATTGGTCTGAGCTGTCGACACGACAGATCTCGTCACAGTTGTTGTAAATAATAGTAATCAGCTGATTGTCTCAAGAACGTAACCAGCACATTCTCCCCACATAGCAAACCCATAATACAGCGAGGGAGTAGAACCACATGAAACTATGCAACTATAGATTTTTCCTAACAGGGTGGTAAAAGTTTAGCTGGCTAATATGAGCTGCTACTGTGGCTGAGCTGGTTAAAGCCTTGTTTATACTCGACGCGTCCGCATGAGCCCAAAGGTGTGTGCGGCAAAAATGATGTGATTGTAATAACAGCATGCGTGCCTCCGCATCCCAATAGACACCACTTACTACACACAATAGCCTTTTTTCTCTGATTTTGGAAACTCGATCGACTTAAAATGCTTCCAAGATCGACGGGTTGGTGATTCCTGTAACTGTTTTACGGTCAATGACAAGAGTAGCCTACTAATCAGCTGTCTCACGAACGTAACCAGCACATTTATCCCCACATTGCAAAGCCATAACACAGCGAGGGAGAAGAATTAAGTTACATGAAACAACCCAACTACATATTTACACCACTGACAAGGGAAAACACTGACGGTGTTTATGACTAGCTTCTTCTAGCTTTCTGCGGCTTCTCTTTCAAGCTAGTGACGAAACGCGCTCTGTAACGCTGTTTGTTCGCTGTCGGCTACGGTAGAAACATGACGTCACAATATGGCGGCCTTCATAGAAGGGGATTCCCGCGCTTATGTAGATATAAATTAGAGGTCGACCGATAGTGGATTTTACCGATAACGATATTTAGGTTTGACTGTACATGCCGATAACCGATAATTCAACCGATATTTTTTAAAATGGATGCTGGATTAAAAACAAACGTAATACTCACAATAAAATAGTGCTGAACTGAAATGTGCTAAATTAAATAAATATATAAATATTAATATATAAAAACTTTATACAGAAAATAATTTAAACATTAAAATATTACAGATTTCGGAGCTATAACCTAGAAACATACGTACATTTCATAGGTAACACATTGCAAGCCCCATTTGTAAACAAGGATGTATTCGCTAGCTTTCATGAACTATATGCACTATGCAATATACGTTTTTACTGCATGTATTAATATGAGCAATACTATTGTACCTTTATCATTCATGTTAGTTCATAGTACATTAATAACAAATAAAATAAGAATTAAAACTCCATTTCAAATGCATTAGTAAATGTTGAAATAAACTAACAATGAATAAATCTTCTACAACTTGTATTAATCTTAGTTAATGCTAAAAATGGAATCTTATTGTAAAGTGTTACCATTTCATATAATTCCAAAGAGTCGTGCTTAAATATAGCCATTAAAATGTAATAAAGACCTGTATAACGTATACGTAATTTAGCCTATATAGTCTCTCACTTTATTTGCTTCTATTTTAGAACACTTGATAATTATCTAATCAAAATAACAAGATTTATTGTAGTGATTAAAACGATCTTAAATCAAACACGTTTATGATTTGTTTGTTTCTGTCGGCTGCATGAACATATCAATGCTGAGAAAGCAATCACGTCACTAGTAGGGATGCACCGATACCACTTTTTCCAGACCGAGTCCGATACCGATACTTTCATTTGTGGTACTCGCCGATACCGTAACCGATACCTGTATTTTTAATTTTCAATTAATTTTCAATTCATGCATTTGTAATTTTTAAATGTATTGGTAGAGAAACCAAAATAATATCAATCATATTAGTTGTTTATTAAATTTAAACTTAATTAGTTCAACAAATATATATTTCATGCACTGCATATTTATTACTGCATAAATTAAATATATATGGATCTTTTTGTAAAGTTGATAGAGGTAGCCTATTTAGCCAAGAGCAGAGAGTAATTTATTTGTCCTTTGTTTGATTAACATTAAAACACAGCAGCAGATTTATTAAAGTGCCGCCCCTTTAAGGCCGAACGCACAGACGCCATTTGAATTATACTGTCTACGTTCACTTGAGATATATAACATACCTTTACTAGGATATTCGCCAATGTGTTTTTACATAGTTTTGTGTGAATTCGTCCGTACAAGCGCAATGCGTGAAAGACTTCCATTCAGTATTCGCGCGCTGTCTGGTGGTTTTTGGGGCGCGCGCTGTGGATGAAAATGGAAATTCTTGACCTGCAAATTTCCTGTAATAATGTAGGCAACCACTCGTTAAACATAAATAAGGTAACAGTTCATGTTTTACTTACATATACGATTTAGTTTTAATCCAAATAACACGTGCTGAGTGAATGATCCGCAATCAACAGCATTCAACAGAAGTGCGCTCTCTCTCTCTCTCTCTCTCTCTCTCTCTCTCCCCTCTCTCTCGTCAGTTAACGTTATTAATAAGCTACATGCCTCGTTTTACTTGATTTGCCATTGACATCCGACTGAACTACAAACTTTCCACTGACGTCTGTGAAAAAGGGATGTGCTCGACCAGCTCGCGCATCTGTGTCATAGCGCGCTCAATCCTCTGCGCGTTTTTCTCTTATCAGCTTGCGCACCATAGACGACACGTTAATATATTCTGTTTAATATTCCACTGATAAGATACATTTATTTCATATACAGCCTTCTTTTTTATCCCCATTATAATTTCTGACACTGTACACATGCTGCCTGGTATCGGTTGTTGGTATCGGGGCATTTTTACGAGTACGAGTACAAGTACATGAGCTCAGTATCGGGCCCGATACCGATACTGGTATCGGTATCGGTGCATCCCTAGTCACTAGTTTTAAATATTGCAACTTCGTCGGCTAATGAATGCATAAAAGTGACCAGCCAGATATAAAATAATGCAAATAGATGATAACAATTGCGCCATAAAACATTTGGGTCAGGTCTGCGTGTGTTTTTGTCACATTGTTTAAAGCGCTTTAAAGTTTGATGCGTTGTCACGGCAACAGCATCTAAGATATCAACAATCCTTTCACAGGTCTACATCTGGCTTGTGTCTACATTATACACATCAAGTTTGAAGCAAATAGGGTAAAGCGTGTTGGATATATGGACCAAATTGTCGGACCCGTTCAAGGGGGCGCTGTCGAGCCCCCCTGCCACGCCCGGGTACCAGCTTCAGCCTGGCCCTGATGGCCGCGGGTTTTGTCCTGTGTGCAAAGTTTCAAGAGTTTTCGAGCACGTTAAGAACCCCAAAAGTGCCCGAAAGCATAAAAAAGCATGAAAAAGCTTAAAAAAAGGAATATTAATGTTTGATGCATTGCCATGGCAACAGTGTCTAAGATATCAATAATCCTTTCACAGGTCTACATCTGGCATGTGTCTACATTATGCACATGAAGTTTGAAGCAAATCGGGTAAAAATAAGAGGGTGATTTAAAAGCATTTTGGAAGTGACACACTTCCTGCTGCCAGTTGGTGGCGCTATAACTTTGACTCACAATAGTCGCATCCATGTGATCGGGCTCTTACAACGAACACACTGCTGAAGTTTCATCAAGATTAGTTAATGTATGCAGTAGTTATAACACACTTCCTGTTTCACGTTTCTCGCCATAATTTCGTTTCCTCGCCACGGCCAAACCGTTCGAGATATCAAAAATCCCCTGGCAATTTTTCATCCTCAGTGTCTTGACTTCATGCACACCGAGTTTCGTGCCGTGTGTTTGAATTCCCTAGGAGGAGTGTTTCACATTCCATTGCATGCGTTTTCCAAACAACCCTTAATAGCCGACTTCCTGTTGGGCTGGGGTAAAAAGTTAGAGTGCGAAGTATATATGAAACGATGAGATCTACATGTGTACCGAGTTTCATATTATTACATGCAAGCGTGTTTGATTTATGGACCATGTTTTCGGACCCCGTTCCAGGGGCGCTGTCGAGCCCCCCTGCCACGCCCGGGTACCATCTTCAGCCCGGCCCTGATGGCCGCGGGTTCTGACATGTGTGCAAAGTTTCAGGAGTTTTTGAGCATGTTAAGGCCTCCAAAAGTGTCCAAAAGGTAGAAGAAAAATAATAATAATAATAATAATAATAATAATAATAAATAATCCTTAGGAAAACAATAGGGCCTTCGCCCTTAGGGCTTGGGCCCTAATAAATAATCCTTAGGAAAACAATAGGGCCTTCGCCCTTAGGGCTTGGGCCCTAATAAGAATTAAAACTCCATTTCAAATGCATTAGTAAATGTTGAATAAACTAACAATGAATAATTCTTCTACAACTTGTATTAATCTTAGTTAATGCTAAAAATGGAATCTTATTGTAAAGTGTTACCATTTCATATAATTCCAAAGAGTCGTGCTTAAAGATAGCCATTAAATGAAGACCTGTATAACGTATACGTAATTTAGTCTCTCACTTTATTTGCTTCTATTTTAGAACACTTGATAATTATCTAATCAAAATAACAAGATGTATTGTACTGATTAAAACGATCTTAAATCGAACACGTTGATGATTTGTTTGTGTTTGTCGGCTGCATGAACATATCAATGTGAGAAAGCAATCACGTCACTAGTTTTAAATATGCAACTTCGTCGGCTAATGAATGCATAAAAGTGACCAGCCGGATATAAAATAATGCAAATAGATGATAACAATTGCGCCATAAAACATTTGGGTCAGGTCTGCGTGTGTTTTTGTCACATTGTTTAAACCGCTTGACTGAGGTAAGGTTAGAGTCCTCACAGCCTCGACGGCAAACTACTGTTCATTCTCTGCTGATGCAGCATCTAGTCAATAAAATAATTACTTTATAATGATATGGCAATATATACTTTAGTGTTATGTATTCATACCGTTTCGCTGAATGTGTTTTAAATGCGCGTCTGAAGTGTCAGCGGCGCTCTCTCTGCTGCGTGTTCTCTCCGTGTTCTGTGCTGCGCGCGCCTCACGTGTTAATGTAAACAACTCAGCCAGTGATAGTTTACTATTTGTCCTCTAGAGGCCGCTCTCGCTCTGTATAATGCCAGCAGTCTCTTCAGCGCTCTAGTGCTGTGTAATGACCGCGCGCACTTCTCAGCCGCTCCAGCAACAGATGCAACCCGGAAAAACTATCGGTGTGGATTTTTGCCGATAACGATAGTTTCACCAATCAACTATCGGTGCCGATTAATCGGCAAAACCGATGAATCGGTCGACCTCTAATATAAATGCCTAATTCTAAGGTAATAAAAACATTACGGTTTATTAAGTAAGTTCTTTATACACAACTGAACACATAGTTATGGATGTCATATTGCATTTCTGTTAATAAATAGTCAAAAAATTACACACTGCACCTTTAATCCAAATAACACGTGCTGAGTGAACGATCAGGAGCATTCAACAGAAGTGCGCCCGCTCGCTCTCTCTCTCTCTCTCTTCAGTTAACGATAATAATAAGCCAGATGACTCGTTTTAATTCTCTTTGCCATTGACATCCGATTGAACTATAACTTTCCACTGATGTCTGTTTGAAGGGATGTGCTCGACCAGCTGTGCCGCTGCGCGCTCGATCCATTGCATGTTTCCAGTGCTTGCGCACCACAGCTACGTTGTGTTACTATATTGTAGGGCTGCATCTAACGATTATTTTTGTTGTCGATTAATCTATCGATTATTTCTTCGATTAGTCGACTAATCTAACGATTATTTTTCCCGATTAATCTAATGGTTATTTTTTGGATTAACTGATTTATCTTTTGGCAAACTTCCCAATATATAAGTACAACTTCTACCATTAGTATTTCAAACTTTTATTAATTAATTTTCTGAAAAATACTTTAAAATTTCCCACTATAAAAATAAAGTGGCAGACTGCCAAACACTGTGCAAAAAAAAAAAAAAAAAAAAAAACATTAATATGAAGGCATTAAGTAGTTTAAGGGAGTAAAGTCTAACATAAATACTGCCCAAGCTAAACGGTGCAAAAAAATTTGTTACTTATTTAAATAACTTCACTCAATTCAATTATTTTTGTTTTTATTCGGTTATTATTAATGAAACTGACTGCACAATGAATCTTTCATAATATATACACTTTGTTTGCTATAATCAGTTGATTTGCCAGTATGCAGAATTCAGCACTGAACAAAAAGTCCATTTTGAGCGGTGAGGGGATTCTATCTTAAATGCATCTGATTGGCCATTGCGTTCAAGAAATCAACACGCATGTCTGTGATTGGCTACATTGTTCAATGCTGCAAGCACATGTTATAGAGACTCTGACCTGTAAATCGTTTCTATTTTGTTTTAGCTGTTCTTGTTGCTATTGTGCAACAGATGAATGACAATTTATTCATTTTAAGATGTTCAATTTATAGATTTATATTTTGCGGGAGTCCCGCGAATCGTTTTATTCTTCTGAAACCAGCACACACACACGAGTGCATTACCGCCCGCGCCCACACTCGGCCATCAGATCTATATTCCTGCGCCGCACTCGTTGCGTTGGGTCCCGCCGCGGGAGTGCAGCAGGTATTTAGTCTACATGCAGACATCCCAGCGTCTCCCTGATGCCCGCAAATTAGTTCAAATCTCCCAGAATCTATCCATAACATAGCACGCGCACGCACGCAAGGGGGAGTGAGCGAGAGACCTTGCGTGTGTCTCTCACACATGTATGTTTTGCGCGCAGTATACCTAGCACACAAGCTGTAGCCGACAGCGTCAGCTCTAAATAGACGTCGATGCGTTTTTGACCGAAACACAGCAGGTATGACCGCAACAACTCCTCCAAAAGCCTCACGGTAATAAATAGCCTACTAATTCCCAGCTGGCTCGTCGTTTTGAGTTCACAGAAACAGAGTCACAGGATGTTTCCTTTTAAGATGCTCGTTCATAGCAGTTGTGCTGCCATGGTATGCTATTTCAGCTTTGCATAATGAACAAAGCACCTTTCTGTTCAGCCGTAGTTTGAAGTATTCCCATATTTAATGTTATAAAGTATTTATATAAACGTAAATAATTAATGTGACGCGTCGACGCATTTCATGCGTGTCGACGTATTTTCATAGTCGACGTAATCGATTACGTCGACGCGTCGTTGCGGCCCTACTATATTGCGTTTAATATTCCACTAATAAGACATATTTACTTCATAGACAGCCTTATTTTTTGGGAAAAAATGGAATCTCGTATGTTTTCAATACTAATTGAAAACCATATATGGGGCTTTCGAAAATTTACTACCTCGTCAGATGACGTTTACTACTTTTTACTGGCCTTAATTTGGCATGATTTAATTTACTACATTTTACTACCTTTTACAACCCCGCGGAAACCCTGGATTAAAATTGATGATAAATGATAAAATTTGTGTTTTACACAGAATTAGTGTGAACTTTTTTTTCATCATCATAAATAAATATATATAAATGTATCATAAATAAATAAATGTTTTTCCTTAAAATACAGGGTGCATAAGTCAGTGCCCCCCTATGTTAAATTCCCATAGAGTCAGGCAGATTTTTATTTTTAAAAGCCAGTTATTTCATGGATCCAGGATAATAGGCATCCTGATAAAGTTCCCTTGGCCTTTGGAATTAAAATATCCCCACATCATCACACACCATTCACCATGCCTAGAGACCATAAGATCATCTTTCAATGCAAATCAAACCAGCTATTAGGCTAACTGAAGTAAAACCATGCTAATCTCAATTGCGGGTCGCCATGTCTGTGTTTTTAGGTGCATAAGTGAATGAAGTGAATGTCATGATATTGCTGATCATGGAAAGATTTTGCAGCGGCGCTGCTGAATACATGGTAGGGGAAACACTGATATATATATATATATATATATATATATATATATATATATATATATATATATACACAAACAACTATTGTTATTCTTACACAACAACATTATAGAAGAAGCTGGATGATCATTTTGCTCATCCAAGACATTATGCAAATTATATGTTATGTATACATCGTTGTAAATAGTGTTAGTGTAACATAACATAAAATGGGTGGATCGGGATGGGGGGGGGGGTAAAAAAACAACATATTTCTATGTATGCTCAGCCATAAATTCTTATTTTCTATAATGTTCAGGATTTTACACACGGTCATGGTGTACATTCATTTACACGTTTTAGCATTGAGCTCTTGTTATTTGTGTGGGGGCTGCTGCTGTACTTATTTGCTTTATATATCCAGAAGTATTTCTAATATTCTGACCACCTCATGTATGTAAATAGGGCTGACAAAAAAACTATGAAGTGCAACATCACATTTAACTATGACCTCAGTATTGAATGTACACATTTCTGACTGACTAGTCACGTGTTGGTCACGTAAGCTATCTGCAATTAACTATTCTCTTCCAAGAGTACATAAAATACAACTTTAAAGTACGGCTAAAGTGTTTTAAGTGACAAATACAGTGATTTGATCAACTTACCAGCGAGCGTACTTCGGAAACACTGGAAATGAATGGGGTTCAGTGTTTGCATCTATCGGCTGCTCCACGACACGCGTCACTTCCGCATTCATCAGTTCCCATGGCCCTGTCCCAAATGGCACACTCCGGACTTGTGGACTTCCTCAGAGTCCACACTTTGGTGACGTCATGTAGTGCAGACCTATAGGGCCCTTGACGCGAGTCCGCAAGGGCGCATTGAGAGGTATTTTTGGGACAGACTCGATTGTCACGCCGGAAACAGGAAGACGGTCTGGTGGTTGTTATCATAGACAGTAAAAGAAAGGTTGTTATAATATGGACAGGAGCTACAGGTTCGGGGAAATATGCTGCCTATTATTGTTGTGTTTACATATGACTCAGTAAAGCCCTGATCAGTTCTATTTATTTAATGAATCATAATGTGATCGTATTATTCAGCTCGCTATTATTAGCCTATATTTGAGACATCAACCACTGGTCAATGATCACATTTTTTTTTTAAACTTGTCATAAAAACCGTAATGATAATTACACTTAAATATTTTCTTCTCAGCCATGTTAACAATTGTCCGTGAGTGAAATCTCCTCCCATCTGTTGTCTGATTGGCCTTTCGCAAGGATTCCTGGGTAGTTAAAGTGCGTCGAGCCTGCTTCTATGGCCCAGTCCCAAATGGCGCACTTCATGCGGACTTTCGGTCTCGTGGACTTAAATTGCGCGTGCTCGCCGAGTCTACGAGTCCGTAGGCCGTCCCAATAGCATTTTAACGCTCTGAAGTGTGCTCAGCAGCGCCCCCTTTGTACCCTTGAAGCGGTCTTCCGCGAAGCCCGCATAGAAGCAGGCTCCACGCACTTTAACTACCCAGGAATCCTTGCGAAAGGCCAATCAGACAACAGATGGGAGGATATTTCACTCACGGACAATTGTTAACATGGCTCTGAGAAGAAAATATTTAAGTGTAATTATCATTACGGTTTTTATGACAAGACACAAGTTTATACAAACATTATGATCATCAACCAGTGGTTGATGTCTATAACATAGGCTAATAATAGCGAGCTGAATAATATAATAATATAATATTATGATTCATAAAATAAATAGAACAGAATGTCAGGGCTTTACTGAGTCATAAACACAACAACAATAGTCAGCATATTTCCCCGAACCTGCAGCTCCTGTCCATAACAACAACCAGACTGTCTTCCGATTTTTCAAAAAACTTTACAGACTCAAAATACATGTTAAAGGCTGCTTTGAAATGAGCAAAGTTGGGTTTTGAGTTACTCCACTTAGTTTGATGAATATGAAATTTTCCTAATAATAGAAACAAATCAATAACATAATTTTTTTTATACAAAAGTCAAATTCATTTGTATGAAGTAAGACAGATGACAAATTTAAGACAAGGGATCTGTATCTCTGCTAAAGGAATTTAATATATGTCCGTGATGCCCTTTATCCTTTTTTCCCCCCTTTTTTTTTCTGTTCTGTTTGTTCTTTTTTTTTTTTTTTCCTTTCTTCAAATTATTGTTGTCTCATGTTTTACTTGTCAAAGGTGATACTTATCAGAAAATATGTAAAAGAAATGTCAACTTGATATCAAACTCTGTGATTTTGAAAATTAAATAAAAAAAAAAAAAAAAAAAAAAAAAAAACAGACTGTCTTCCTGTTTCCGGCGTGATGATCGAGTCTGTCCCAAAAATACCTCTCAATGCGCCCTCGCGGACTCGCGCTAAGGGCCCTATAGGTCTGCACTCATGACGTCACTGAAGTGTGGACTCTGAGGAAGTCCACAAGTCCGGAGTGTGCCATTTGGGACAGGGCCTATGCAGGCTTCGCGGAAGACCGCTTCAAGGGTACAAAGGAGGCGCTGCTGAGCACACTTCAGTGTGTTAACATGACGAATGGGACGGCCTACGGACTCGTAGACTCGGCGAGCACGCGCAATTTAAGTCCACGAGACCGCAAGTCTACATGAAGTGCACCATTTGGGACAGGGCCCATGGCAGTCTGCGAGTCTTCTTCTTCTATTGGACTTTTATGGCGGTTGGCAAACCAACTTTCGGTGCATTACCGCCGCCAGCTGGACTGGAGTGTGAAGCACTAATAAGCGCTTGGAAATTAACATCTTAAATAAACACAAGCATGAAAATAAATAAATTAATAATAATAATTTTAACCCAATTAGCCTACTTTAAATTCTCCAGTCTATTCCTATTACTTTAACACATTTTATAATAGCACTATATACTTGATCTTGTTCTGCACTGAAAAAAACTACTTGTAAGATTTACTTAATAAAATCCTCGAAACAATTTGCACACGTATATTTTAAATTGCGCTGCTATAATATCAAGTACAACTCACGTGTCATTATCAAGTAAAATCTACTTAGTATTGAACGAAACGCTCATGAAGAAATTAAGTAAAAATTACCTATTTACATTTCATTTAGGAGCTATATTTCTTTAAAGTAATTAAGTAAAGTTTATTTATTGTTTTACAATTAGGAAGCTTGCTTTTATGAAATTATAAAGTAAATCTTACCATTTAATGAAGTAGATTTTATTTAAGTTTTTTTGTTGTTGAGATTTCCATTTACTATATATAATTATGTAAACATTGCTAATTTCTTTTTTTTATAAATAATCATGAACATAAATAAACAATCATTTTCTCAATATTTTTCACAAATCACACAACTTAAATTCAATTAAACAGTTTATTTTTCAGTCATCCAGAAATGGGCATTCAGTCATCTCTTAACAGGTGCATTCAGTAAAACTTCTGAATTATACTGTAACCCTTGTTTTAAACATAAAAAAGTATTTTAAAAAAATCATGAAAAACATTCAACATTCAAAACAGCACTCTGAAATAATGACCTTTAAAGAATACCATTAAAACCTTATTGTATTAAAACATCACCAACAGCTGAATGTTTAAACAGTTCTATCATGCCATAGCATTTAAAACAACTTCATCTTCAATCTTTGAACTTTTGGGGAGAGTTTAATTCCATCAAGTTCTGACAGAATTGTTTGTAACAGCTCAAACGTGTATCGCAGTGCTGGGGGGATAATCCAGATGTAGGGCATAAATCAGGCCCATAAGCAGCATGCATGCCTTTGCAGTATTGGAGTCAAGAAGGATGGATATACATCGATTGGATCTTCTCCATCAGCACCATCAACGACCAGTATTTTAATGATGATGTGCTGAGTGATGTACAACTCCTGCATACAGTTTAGAAGAAAAAATATAATTCTTTTGAGAAACAAAAATATAATTGCTGAAATTATTTAAAGTGACTTCATTATCACAACAGAATGAACAAACACATACACATACTAAAAAAATACCATATGGTTTTGATTATGTTAACCCTTTAATGCATACGATTAAACCGGTGTGATTATATAGTGAATTTCAGGCATTTAAATACATTGTGTAGGTAACTATAAAGTTTACTCTTTTTTCTCCCACTTCACCGGCCTCTAGAGCTGCACAATTCTGGCTAAAATGAGAATCACTATTTGCTTGGAATAAAGATCACGATTCTGAAAAGCTTTATTATTTTAAAGATCTACGCATCCTGAACAATAGGTCAAATCCCGGGTCACTTTGTCCGTGTATTTTCCGGAATCTCTGTGTGAAAGGGGCTTAAAGGGATAGTTCACCCAAAAATGTAAACTCTGTCAGTAATTACTCACCCTCATGTTGTTCAACCCCGTAAGAGCTTCGTTCATCTTCTGAACACGAATTAAGATATTTGTGATTAAATCTGAGAGCTGGGTCACTCCTCCATAGGCTTCTAAAGACGTTATAACTTGCTGGCCCAGAAAATGCATTAAAATACATTAAAGTCCAAGTGACTACAGTGGCTCAATCTTAAGTTTATAAAGTGACGAGAACACTTTTTGTGCGCTAAAACAAACAAAAATAAAGACTTTATTCCACTATTCATTTCCTTCTCTGTTGGCCTCGAGTTTTTTCACGTAGTGTAACAGCGCAGCGTGTCTGTGTTGCACGTCACCCCATAAGCTCACTATTGGCCGACGCTGGTCATGTGTGTGATGCGTGTGACCTACAACACAGATGCGCTACGCAGTTTTACTACGTGAAAAAACTCGAGGCCCACAGAGAAGGAAATGAATAGTGGAATAAAGTCTTTTTTTTTAACGTTCCGAAACCAGGAAATGAGATAAAGGCCTATAGCGCTGTATGACCTGTCACAATCACGAAACGTCGCCATGGAAATAATAAGGAGATATATTTTAAAATAACAGTTGACTTAAAAACTCACACTGGGTGGTCAGCTAGAATATTTTAAAGTTGCGTGTGAAAAGGTTAAACAGAGTCAAATTTATTTCACAGTAATGTAGCATTAGTAAAACATTTGTAGAACATGGCATGAGATGACTGCACTCCAGTTTATAGCCCCCTAAAAGGGATACCCAAAAACAAAAATTGTCATTGTTTACTCACCCTCAAGTTGTTCCAAACCGGTATGAGTTTCTGTCTTCTGTTGAACACAAACAAAGATATTTTAAAAGAATGTTGGTAATCAAATGACGGTAGCCATTGACTTCCATAGTAGATTACCAATGGCTACAGTCAACTGTTTGATATCCCATTTTCTTTTCTAAATATTTTCTTTTGGAGGTTCAAAGAACAGAGAAAAGAAACTCATACGGGTTTGAAATAACTTGAGGGTGAGTAAATGACCATTTTTAATTTTGGTTGAACTATCCCTTTAAATATTGCTTTAATGTAGGCTACTTTAAGCCATACAATTTTCTCTTCACCTTTACAATTCTATGGCTTTGCAATGGAGTATAGTTTTTGGTATTTAATTAGAATAATTGTCACATATACATTTAGTTTATTCTTTCAGAAGATGTAGAAACAATTTTTTGACTTTTACAAGGTTCACTGAGCAGAACATGTCCATCCCTTCGTCCACCTTCCCTCTCTTACTTTAGGGTTAACTTGCACTTTAAACAGTAAAAACAAACTATCATTTAAAATAAAAATATGCTTTACCAGGCAATCTTCAAAAAGATCATCTTCTTCTCGCCAAGGTAGAGGATGAGGCTGCGGATAACTGATTCACGTCTCGTCTCAATGCTTTGTGTCTGTGAACAGATTTATATTGTATCATTACACAACCTTTTATTCATACACAATAAAGTGAGAACACAAAAGCATTCATGCGCAAGGAACACTGATTTGAGTACTTAGAGCAAGGTGACTCTACTTCCTGTTCCTGTCTGCCTTGGCCAAAGCAGAACTGTCGCTGAAACTCTATCATCTTCAGTACAGATTCTTTATATTTGACATTTAAGTTGTAATTTATGACTAAAATTCTAATTACTGAAATTGCAGAACTTTTGACTTTTGTCTGTTTAATACAGTAAAGCTACTTTAAAGCAATCTATATTGTATAAAAGGCTATATAAATCAACAACATGTGCATGCATGTATGAGAAATACATTAAGTATATCTTATTTAAATAAATGTGAACAAGCACAATTTTGATCAAACACTTTACCTGACTCAGTTTGTCCAGAAATGGCCTCAGTTTGGTCCCCACAACACTCCCTTGGCCTTCATCAGGGCAATAAGCCTTGGTGTGCATTGGTCAAGTCTGAACATGAATCTCTGCTCCAGGGAAATTGTAGTGATTCTCCTGAATTCCTCCTTGATCTAATGTGACAAAATGATTCAAGAGTACAACAGCAGGAATTTGGTTGAATAGACTGATGCAGGGAGCAAGGGTTAATTCTGTACAAGGACTGTAGATATCAACAGTGGAGTGAACAATCCAGCACTTTCTTTTGTAATGTACAAGTCCAAAAGAGAAACACTAATTTGGCATTTCAATTTTAACTTTGAGTTAAGTACATTTCAAGTTTATTTTTTGTTCATGTGCTAAATCATCACCATCTTTCTTTGAAATGCTCAGCAGCTGGACTGCCACTCACAACCTCAAGCCTTTGAGAGGAGAATGTTTTCAAGGAGTTGATGTCAAGTTCAGGAAGAGGTACTTTACGCTTTCTCAGTTTAGAGCGGTAATTAGCCATCTTGTATTTAAGACGTTGCTGCCACCCGTACATACCTGAAAATGATGTTTTAGGCTCTCTTAGGCATGGATGCATCTTTATCAGAGCTTCTATAACTGCCTGAATTTGAAGACCAGTAGGATAGGCAGTGTAGTGGAATATTGCTTCCGCAACTTTCTCAAGTATGTCAGACGTTATGCTTGGATTCAGAAGGAGTGTGCCATCAGTTTTATTAGCCATGTTTCCTTCGTGAAGGGCCATTTTAACATTATATGAAAAGGTGGGTATCATAAAATTAGTTGGCCAAGATTGTGATCGATGCTCTGGGGGCTTTGGTAAAATGATGGTGTCAGATGAACTAAGTGGGGAACTCTCACCCTGGAAAGACTGATCCATTGGCAGTGGAAAGGAGGAAGCAGCAGCCTCAACGATGGGACTAAATGAGAGAACAATAGAAGGTTCCATCTTAACTAGTTTGATTGTGTCTTTATCCTTAATCACATCTGTTGATGTCAAGGTGACGAATTCATTATCAAAATATTTGTCCATGTACATAACCGTAAAACTTGAAAATGAAAATGAAAAACTTGAGTTGAAAATTATCCTGTGCAGCTGCCAAAAGTTAATCTACAGTGCTAGGGATTCCATCTGGAAGGGTTAACTTGTGAACTTTGGTCTCTTCAATGATAACGCGTAGTTGAGTGGGGAAAGACATCATCACCGCCTTGGGTAAGCACAACTTGGAGAGAAACAAAAGACAACGTCTCAATAAGACAAGGTAAAATACTATTTTGAATAAAAAAATTAATTAAAAAAAATGAAAATAGTATTGCAATACAAGGTGCATGTATATTAAGTAAGGCATGCTATAAAGTATACAATGCATAGAAAGCCAATAAAGCACCACGTCCGTCGTCACTCAACTCTTCAGAGGAATCTCTCACTCGCTGTGGAAAGAGGTGTTACTGTAATATACAATATATACATAAGGTTTACATGAGATTACTGAGGTGAAACGGGTAGAAGATGAAATGAAGACGAAAGTCAATGCTGATGAGTTTGCAGAGGTTGCCGATAAAATTTCTTCCACTTTATCCGGCTTTGTGAAGGATTTACAGACCTACAAGATATGGAAATATGAAAGGGACACTAAAGACTATGCTGACGGGACAGTCTACGATTGGCAAGGAAGTAGAAGGAAGTTCCCTAGGATTAATCATCCACCTATGCCTAAAATGAATAGGTACACGCCTCTTTCCACAGCGAGTGAGAGAGATTCCTCTGAAGATTTGAGTGACGCCGGACGTGGTGCTATATCAAATTCCAACTCCAGTTCTTTTTTCGATCAAGGGTACAAACGCGTAAGACAAAGACGAGGCAGGGCTCAAGGGGGAAGAAGAAGAGACGCCCTCCCAACGACGCGCTGGTCCCCGCGGAACCTCCAGAGGAGACTGTAATTAACATCTCGGACTCTGACCTGACGGATGCAGAGAAAGCATTGCTTCGTAAAGGACTATCTTTTGCCCCGGTTAATCATATTGACTCTTTTTCGCTTAAAGTGGACTCATTTAAATTCTTTAGACAGCTTCATCTTAAACATTTCTTTTCTAGGTCCAATGTCTTATCCAACAGTCGCATTGTTTGTAGAAACTATGATTCTAATACAAGAGAGACCCCTAGAGAAGCTACTCCATTTAAAGCTGCAGTCCGCAGCATTGTCTCTTTTTGTCGCCATCTCTGTTCGAAATCTGTAACTGCAGTGATTCGCGGAATTATCATCTTTGCGTGGGTTGTAAATCGGCATGAAACAGCGCGGATGAACACAGTGTTTTGAGGCGAGTGCTGCTGTCAATCACCGCGCTGTGTGGATACTGTCATTCAGAATCACAGATTCACTTTTTGAAAGCTTGACCAACATAAGAATTTTCACCGGAAAATGTCTTCTGAACAAGTAAGTAACATCCATTTTTGTTCTGATCAACTAAGGGGGAAAAAGCATTCGACATGACAAGCGATCGTTAAGATTTAATCAGCGCCATTTACAGCAACCGTGCAAATCATAGCCAACTTTGTTCTCAAATTGTTCATGTTAACAACATCAGCATTGCGTGACTAACGTTATTTAATGTGTTTTATGATTACCTGTGTAGTTCAGAATTCATATTCTCCATAATAGCTAAACGAGAACGGCACAACAAAGGAAACTCCATAACTGTGTGAATGAAGAAAACGTACTGTTACGCGATTGAACTATTGAAATGTCTTACTTGTTCAGCAGAGAAAGCCGTCTCTTCTTCCGTTTCGAACCGCTTCAGGAGTTCACACACCTTTCAAAAGCCCCACCGATGTGTATCCTTGTGTTCGCATGAGACGGTTTCTTTCTCTTTCCACCTTAAATCCGAAGTACGAAGTCTTTTGGGTTTTATAACTGGTTAATCTCCAGTTGACACTGATGATTGTTGTTTGGATCTTTCTGGATCCGCCATGAGTTTAATCATGTAATCATGTTTAGCCGCTTTTCCACTGGCCAGCACGAGCACAGAGGCCGAGATCATACCTCACGGCACTCCTGTAAAAAATAAATCGCTATACAAAATAAATATTATATCAGACGCTGCCATATAGTTTTTATTAACAGACTTGGACACCACACGCGGTATTGACTGAACACGAACAGGTAATTTAGCCTACTTTCATTTTTCACTCATTAATGTCTCGCGGTCTTGCTGTATTATTATTTTTTTTTTTTACAATTAAAACTAAAAGTCTGTTGTAACGCAAGCCTTACTGAACATGTACCGAGTAAAATATTACTGAAAATTGATTAGTAATGCCTTACACTACTGCGTTACAGCAAAAAGTAATATGTTGCTGTAATGCATTACTTTTGTAACGCGTTACTCCCATCACTGGTCATCAATGTATCCAACCACACTGGAAATCCTAAAGGAAAATCTAATTATTTGGTGGCTCTGATACAGCAGCTTTAATAATGTGCTCTGCATCCCCGATGTTATATAGAAAAATGTGAAATGAATGAATTATTGCATTCACCTGTTTGTCATTATTGTTTGTCTCTATTTATACCATGTTCTCTCTGGTCAGACTAGGGGTCGGGAGGAGAGGTAACAAAGAAAAAGAAAGTATAATGTAGAGATGTAAAAATATGTGCAGAACACATTCAGTCTCAGAGTGAAAACATAACGCAACTTTAAGGATAAAGAAAAGTATTTATTTCCTTCATATATCAAAAACTTAACCAAAGATGGGAATAAATCTTCAGGAGAGAGTAAGGCCTAAAGTAATAAACAGAAGGAAACTAACTAAGGTTTAAGGGAACTGCACAAAAAAAGATGAAAATCAACAAACAAACTTCCCTGAGCTTCCTCTCTAACCAAAAACAGGAGATATATATATATATATATATTGTTACGTTCCACGTGTATTTGTGTGTGTGTTTCTGTTCTGTCTCCATTCATTGCTTTGCAAAAAAATCAAGGTGTACTTTCAGGTGGTGACCGAGCATTGGCTTTTTGCGGGCACGTGTCGTCATTGGTGGGGCGTCATCATCTGCTCGACCAATCCACTGCTGTGCCATGAGTTTAAAAGGCCCATTCACAACTAGGAAGACAGATCCTCGCCAGATCTCACCCAACTTGCGCGTTCTGCACATTGGCCCTCATTTATCAAAAGTGCGTACACCAAATTTCGAGCGTACACCTGGCGTACACCGAAAACCACGGTGACTTTGAGATTTATCAATATGGACGTTGGCGTACGGCACGCTCAAATCCCACGCCAGCTCAGGAGGTGGTGTACGCACGTTTGAGTTGGTGCGGAAATGCGCAGAAAAACAATTCCTAACACCACAAAACGCACTGACAAACTAAAAGATATGATATATATATATAGCTACTGTAAAAAAACAACAACAACAAATTATAAACTTTAGTGTTTATTTTTGTGCAACATGGAGTTCAATGTTTAATTTGTGTGATTTTACCAAAGTATTTGATTTGTATTCCTTCAGTTGCGAGCCTGTGCGCTTTACCTGACGTCTCAGGGTAAGGCCCGGCTCGTGCGCACGGACTGGGTTCAGTAATGAAAGGCTTTCAATGACCAAAAAATAATTCAGACTGACAAAATAATACAAATGACATTCTTCTTCTTTTAAATAATAATAACGACATTCTTCTTCTTAATATCAATAAGCGTCATTAATAAATAAAAATCGTAGCGAAAAATCGACTCTGGCTCCTCTTCAGTGCCGAGACGCGCCTCTTTGTGGCGATCTTTATATCTGACCACTTTTTTCCCCACCTACAATAAACAAGAAAATGCAAATAAGAATGCTTAACTTTATCACTATTGGTCTATATTAAGCAATAAATCATTCTTACCTCTGCTGGAGTGCGCTTCTCAACGGTTCAACCCCCACACAATATTAACAGAACTCGTAATTCGGGTCCATATTTTGTTATTGTGGGCGCCTAATCCCACTCTTTAAACTCCTAAATAAAACAATTTTATTTCTTTCCACTTCCCTGGTGATGGTCTCGATCTCCACGTCGGAGAAGTTTCTCTTCTTTGCCGTTTTCCGTGTGTTTATGGCGTAAAATGAGGGCGTGGGGGAAGCGGAGACTTGAATATTTAGAGGCGTGTTATTCTAATGACGATCGTTTTCAGCCGCGGCATTTATCAAGGGCAGGTATTGCGTACACCAGGATTTCAAAGGTACGCACAGCTTCATACATCAGGCGGTGAGAGGAGTGTAAGCATAATCTTACGCCACCATATACGCCCGTTTCTACGCAAGAATGATAAATGAGGGCCATTATCACTATTCACGCTTATGTCTTTATTGTTGACGATTTGAGTAAATGCTTTTGCCTGACCTGAGTTTTGATAAGACATTGAGAGATTGGCGATCCGATTACTGCTGGAGCATTGAGTTCTCTGTTGCGAAATCATAGGACGGGAGGTAGGAAACATTGTTGTGTTAGGTATGCGTGGAGTGTTCGCCACTATTGTATTTCTGTTCTTATTTAGTGTAGTTTAATTAAGGCGGCGTATTCCGCTGAAGAATTCGGTTTTGTTTCTATTTTTCTTTTGTGGCAGTTAGTTTAGTGGTACACTTAAAATTAGATATCAGTTATGTTTTGCTTATTTCAATAATTTGGCGACACTCTTGTTTGTCCTTGTTTTCTCGTGTATTATTTTTCTTTCTAAACGACCTTGTTATTTAATTTAAGTGAACATGTCTAAATCTTTCATTCAAAGAAAATAAGCGTTTTTTCTTAACGTTTAATTGCTGTTTCTTGGTTGTTCTTCCTGCATCCACACACAGCAACAGTGTCCCACATAAATGTTATGTAATCATCCCCTTTTACATCTTTAAACACGTAACATTTGGTGGTGGCAGCGGTGGGATATTCCTTTTAAAGGGATATCTTATTTTCTTGGGATGAATTTGTGGGCGCTGTTGCTTGTGTGTGGGTTGGAGCAGCAACCTTGAAGGTATTGTCTGAATGAAAGATCTTAAGAGGCTTCTGTGGATTTTAGCGTTTGTTGTGGTAAATTTAGTCAGAATGGCTGATTTTGATCTGGATAGTTTTGTGAGTGCACCAACGGTCGAACAATTAGGTACGTGTAGGAAAGATGATTTGTTGAGAGTTGCCGAACATTATCAAATTAGAGTTTCTAAACAGCAGCTTAAGCGAGATATTAAAAATATCTCAGTGCAGCAGCTAAGGAAGTTGGAGGTGTTGAAACCGGTTGATAAATCTGAGGAGATTCTGAGCTCTGAAGCTGGTTCTTTAGGGGAGGAGGAAGTGAGCGGGACTGATGAGGAGGAGGGTGCCGAAGCCAAAGCAGTCTTGCCGCCCTTCGAACCTTTTTCTCCGACTCTGACTGGGGGCATTTCTCAATGTCAAGGAAGGATCCTCGGAAGCCGTTATTTCGAGGATGCTACGTCATCGACATCCGTCAAAGGACTGTTCCAATGTCGAGGATCCTCAGAATTTCAACCAAGGACGGAGTCCTTCGTTCGGAGAATATCCCATACACAGGAAAGGATGCATATGTGTAGCCTTCGCGCTCTCAAATCACCCACAATCCTATGCGCAGCTTTGCTATCTTGTTCAAAAAATAAAAAATGTAGGACGTTAGCGGAGTCGGAGTGATAACGGGGCAATGCTTTCAAATGTAAGGTTTAAGTATAATTTCAGTTTTGCCATTTATTTAATGTTTGTAAAACTTTTAAACATATCGGCTCAACTGATTTGCAGAGGGGGATTTAAAGCTGTTATCTTTTACTGGTGATTCACCTTGTAATTTTTACTTCATATAGCTAGCATTTTCTGTTTATCACATATTTTACCATTGCATGTGTTTTAACAGCTAGATGTTGCTATGGACGCAGTTCTGTTCACTCAAGCAATATAATCGTTTTAAATTAATAAACACCTATTTAAATCAATATTTTGTGTCGAATTATTGATTTATTTGGTAGGTAACATTAGCCATGTTATAAGCAGTAAAATGTATAGCGAGATGGTTGTTACAGCGCATACAAACCTTCAGGCTGATTCAAGACCCCTCCGCTTCGCATTAGAGTTCGCGGGGTTGAATTCGCTATGACAACCGTCTCACTATTTATTTATTTATTTCTATGAGGGCTGACGAGACAAAATAAGGACTGTCAAGTCTGTTTGCAGCGCCGAGAACGCTCCTTTTCACTGACGTAATGACGTGTCGTGCACTTGCTATAGCCTGTTCCATTTACGTGTTCTCCGAATGCTAAAGAGGAGCCTCGACTAGCCTCTGAAGGAAATGACTTGGAAGGACCCGTCCTGCCAAGGAAGTATCCTTGACATTGAGAAACACCTTGGGTCTGGAGGTGATGCGCGTCTCCGAGTACGTTTGGCAAAGATCCAACGGGAAGAGCGTGAGAGGGGAGAGGATCGTAGAGCTCAGTTAGATCAGCAGCTTGAAATCCGTCGTCTGGAAATAGAGGCGGACACGCAAATCAAGCTGTGTGAGTTGGACCTGAGAATAGCCAGAGAGAGACCGGTTCCGCCTACACTTCCTGTATCAGCTGCTCAACCTGCGCAGCCGGTTGCTGTCGCGGCAGGTGCGAGTCCGACGTTTGATGTGAATAAACACATTTCTCTTGTTCCACAGTTCAGAGAGGCTGAGGTTGACTCATACTTTAATGTATTCGAACGAGTTGCTTCTATGCTTAACTGGTCTAGAGATGTGTGGCCGTTACTACTTTAATGTAAGCTGACGGGAAAAGCTCAGGAAGTATGTGCTGCACTATCTTTACAGGATAGCTTAGACTATGACGTTATTAAAACGGCAATTTTGAGGGCTTATGAGCTCGTACCGGAGGCGTACAGACAGCAATTTAGGAATCACAAAAAAGTTTCAAATCAGACGTTTGTTGAGTTCGCTAGGGAGAAGAGTTTGTTATTTGACCGGTGGTGCACCTCAAATAAAGTAGCAGATTTTAGTGCTCTCCGTGAGTTGGTTTTGTTAGAGGAGTTCAAAAAATGTATTCCTGATTGTATTGTTGTCTATCTTAACGAGCAGAAGGTGACGTCAGTGTCACAGGCGTCTGTTTGTGCGGATGAGTTCGCGCTTACGCACAAGAATGTTTTTACTCTTGCTCAGACTGACAACGTTTCGCATGTTCCTGTTGTCTTGAGAGATCAGTGGCGTTCGAAAAATGTTCCAAAAGCTAAGGAAGGCAGATAATGTTCTTATTGTCGCAAATCGGGACACCTCATTGCTGATTGTCTAGCCTTAAAGCGTAAAGAGCAAGGTGTCAGTACTAAAAGTGTCGCGTTTGTGAAGACTGTTGATCGTAAGATGAGGAGAATTGTGATGTCTTAGATGTTAGTTATCAACCTTTCCTGATGGAAGGATTAGTGTCTGTTAGCAAACATTCTCCTGATCCAGTCAGAGTTACTATGTTGCGTGATACCGGAGCGATGCAATCGTTTATAGTAGCTGACGCGTTGTCGTTTTCTGAACTTACTTTTTGTGGAAGTCATTTGTTAGTACGTGGTCTTGAGATGAGTACTATGAAAGTTCCTTTGCATCAGATTTATCTGAAGTCTAATTTGTTCTCAGGATTTGTGAAAGTTGGAGTTCGTGATAGTTTACCAGTACATGGAGTGAACTTCATTCTCGGTAATGATATTGCAGGTGGTAAAATTGTACCGCTATTAGAGGTTTGTGATAAACCTATTTTGTCCGATGGCACTGATGAAATGTCAGAGAAATTCCCTGAGGTTTTTCCTGTTTGCGCTGTGACGCGAGCGCAGGCTCGCAAGTTTGCTGATGGTGATGATTTATCCTCCACTTTCATAGCACCTATGTTTGTGAACGATGCTCTGATGCCTGATGCAGGTACGCCAGATGGTGCAGTCATTTTGTTGAAATCAGATGATTTGAAATTATGATTTGAAAATCATTGCAGCCCAAAAAGAGGATTTTTCTCTGCGTAAATGTTTTTCTTCTGTCATTTCCGTGGGAGAGGCGCAAAAGAAGAGAAACGCTTACTATAGGCAGAACGGGTTACTGATGCGTTGGTGGTGTGCTGATATTGTGAGTGATTCAGAATGGTCTTCTGTGACCCAAATTGTCATTCCGACGTATTATAGACACCTAGTACTTTCACTCGCTCATGATCATGATTTGTCTGGTCACTTATGCATTAAGAAAACATACCATTGAATATTGAGACATTTCTTTTGGCCCAGAATGAAGGCTGATATAGCCAAATTTTGTAGAACCTGTACGACTTGTCAATTCTCGGGTAAGCCGAATCAGGTGATTCCGCGCGCACCGCTGGTTCCTATACCAGTCATGGGAGAGCCTTTTGAGCACGTTATTGTAGACTGTGTTGGACCATTACCTAAGTCAAAATCTGGTAATCAATACTTGCTTACAGTAATGTGTACAGCGACGCGTTTTCCGGAGGCGATTCCCCTGAGAAAGATTACGGCACCGGTGATCAGCAGCGCGCTCGTAAAATTCTTTTCAATGTTTGGTCTACCGAAGATTGTACAGTCTGATCAAGGTACGAACTTTTTGTCAAAGATTTTTACACAAGTGTTAAAGGGTAACTAAACCCCTGGTCATATCCTGACTCCACCCACTGGCAATATTTGAAAAATGCTGGAAAAGTCGGCAGAGCCCAACGGAGATAGAGGGGATGAATCGAGGGTGGGGCTGAGCGGAGGGGCGGGCGCCTGAGACCCGCAGTGAGTGACAGCTGCTGTCAGACTCGCTAAAATGGAGTGACTGGAGTGACGCAAGTAGCTTTACAACAGAGCGGTCATTTGAAGACTTTTCTCCCCCACCTTCACCTGAAGTGGAGGATGTTGAATTGTCTGTGGACACAGGGCCAGAGCCATATCAATTCGAGCCGCTCAAACTGCGGTCTTAACTCTCGCATCGCGATCGGCATCCGATTATTCTTATATTCAGTCATTTTGAGGTAATTTATTTCCCCGATTATTATTACTATTACGTTCAGTATATTTTGCTGCTATGTGAAAAAATATCCAGCAAATCGCGCGCGCGCGTTTGTCGACACCAGAGGGTTAACATTAGCCTAATAGGAATGAACATAAATTGTTTATATAAAAACTATATAAATGCTATTTGCACACTCCTCCAGCTCTAGGTGGGAACTCGCGGACCATCCCAAGGACATGCAACCACTGGCGCCTAATTTCCAAGTTTTTTTTACAGTCCAGCAGTGCTATGCAACTAACTAACTATGCTTCTAACAATACTACACTAACAAATATGCTAATTAAGTACCTAGGCTACATGAAATAATCTAAATAACTATATAAATGCTATGCTAAATAGATGCCAAAATACTCTATCCTGATCGTCAATACTCGCAATTCCAACTCCTTTTTTTAAAAGTCTATGCTCCTCCTGACTCGTTACAGTGGTTTTTGACAAAACAATATGGTTTTTATACTGCCATGGGCGTGGTAGCTCCTACCAAGGATGTGGTGAGCTAGATTCTGCCTACGTCAGCTCTCACCGCTTACGTCACGAACTACCGCAAACAGCCAATAGGAAAATTCAACTGCAGTAGTCACCGTTCAACCTGAAGAGGGCAGCACTCAGACGTTTTTACACCATATATTGTAGAATTAAAACACTTTATACACAAATGTCAAAAAAGTTACTCGAATCAATGAACAGTACTAATAAAGCCCCATTCTTACAGATCATTAACTAAAAAAGTTGGTTTAGGGTAGGGATGGCCCGATACCGATACTGGCATCGGGGATCGGGCCGATACTGTCCTCATATACTCGTACTCGTACTCATAAAAAATTGCCGATACCACGCACCGATACCACGTACATTTTGCGAAACGAATCTGCCCGCCGCGAGTGCTTTGTCGAGGTGAACTGAGGCATAGAGTATAATGTTGGCAGTTTGGGCTCATTTCAAGATAAAGGATGATGACAACAGCAGCAAGGCAGAGTGTAAGTTATGTTCAGCTAAGGTGTCGAGACAGGAGGGAAGCAATCTAATTAAACATCTGAATACACACAGTTTAGTAAAGCTAAAGCAACTCACCAGCCAACAGGTTTCACAGAAGCGCGAGAAGATTTCCAGAGATAATCCACGGGCACTAACAATAACAGAAGGAATTGCTAGGCCTGTAAATCAATAGTCAAATAAATCGATAGTGAATAAATAAATGAATCGCACGATAAAAAAAATGAGCTCGATATTTTTTCCGGCCGCGATAATTTCCATTTGCATGCTTGTTTGTTTTCCTCGTCTCTCTAGATCCTGGATGACAACTCTCGGTTCCTTAGCGTAGAGGAGTGACCTAGAGCTTAGATTCTCTGCCCGAGCCCAATACTTCCCGAACACTATCCTCGGCCCGGGCCGGGCCCTTGAGAGACGTGCACTCTCAACGCAATAGAGTGCGGCGCGGCACTCGATCTGATGGCCGAGCGCGAGCGGGAATGCACTCACTCTGTGTGTGCGGGTTGTGGGAGAGAAAAACGATTCGCGGGACTCCCGCAAACTAGAAATATCTATGAATAAAACGTATAAAAACGAATAGATTTTTATTCATCTGTTGCAGAAAAGCAACAAGAACAACTAAAACAAAATAGAAACGATTTACAGGCCAGAGTTTCTATTCATAACATGTCTGCAGCTTTGAGCGATGTTGCCTATCACAGACATATGTGTTGATTTCTTGAACGCAATGTCCAATCAGAAGCATTTATGATAGACTCCCCTCAATGCTCAAAACGGACTTTTGTTCAGTGCTGAATTCTGTATGCTGGCAAATTATAATTATAATAATTTTATAATTATAGATTTATAACAAAACAAATTGTGGATATTATGAAAGATTCATTGTGCAGTCAGCTTCATTGATAATTATATAGATGTGTAAGATCACGGTGATCTGTCAGCTTTTTAGGGATTATTATGGGAGCGCACAATTGCGCGCATTCAGTCATGCCAGATCATGCACGCAGTAGCCTGCTTTCTTTTATGTTAAATTAACAGTGGTTTGCTAATACATTTATTATTTTACTCATTATTATTTATTTTTAGACTTGTTAAAACAAGTAGAGAAGAAAATAAAAAACAGTCTTCTAACCTGTGTTCTGAAATAGTCTTCTGTCTTCTTTTCTGGGAGCCTATAGTTACTTTTGCTGTAGAAATATCGGTATCGGTACTCGGTATCGGCAAGTACACAAATGTAAATACTCGTACTCGTATCGGTTTGAAAAAAAATGGTATCGGGCCATCCCTAGTTTAGGGTTTAGTTACCCTTTAAAGACTTTGAATATTTCTCACAGAATTTCAAGTGCCTATCACCCTGAATCTCAAGGTTCTTTGGAACGGTTCCATCAGACCCTGAAGGCGATGTTGCGTCGATACTGTATGGACACAGGTAAAGACTGGGACGAGGGCATACCGTTAGTTTTGTTTGCTGCTAGAGAAGTGGTACAAGACAGTTTAGGATTTAGTCCTGCCGATCTTGTTTTCGGGCATACTGTCAGGGGTCCGTTAAAGATGCTTAAAGAGAATATTTTAGATCACAAATCGAGTAGAACCACAGTGTTGGACTATGTGAGCAGATTTCGTGAGCGATTGCACAAAGCTTGCGCCATGGCACGAGATTCATTGTTGAAGAGTAAATACGATTGTAAAACTGTTCAACGTAATTTTAAGGAAGGAGATCAGGTGCTCGTTTTATTGCCTGTCCTTGGTTCTGCTTTATCTGCACGTTTTTCAGGTCCATATGAAGTGCTTAGGAAAATGAGTGACACTGATTATGTGATTCGTACTCCAGATCGCCGGAAGAAATCTCGCGTATGTCATGTAAATATGCTGAAGGCGTATCTTGTTCGAGAGTCATTGCAAGATGTTCCGAAAGTAAATGAGTTGAATATATCTTGTGCTGCTGTGCTTACGTGTGAGTCATTTGATTTTACTTCTACACCTGACAAGGAAGATGATGGAGTTTTGATACGACACACATATCAGCAGTGCGCCAGGTTGAAGAATTCTGAAGTACTGGCTGATTTAAATTCTCACCTGTTTCATCTGTCCGAGTCTCAGAGTAATGATGTGAAAGAAATCATTTTTGACTTTCCTTCGTTATTTAATGATGTTCCTTCTCGCACTACGATTTTAGAACATGACATCGACGTGGGTAATGCTGTTCCTATTAAGCAACATGCTTATAGAACGAATGTTTTTAAACGTTCAGTGATCAAGAGTGAAGTTGACTATTTGTGTGAACACGGTTTAGCGAAACAGAGTTTTAGTTCTTGGAGCTCACCTTGTCTACTCGTGTCTAAGAGTGACGGCTCTGCTAGATTCTGCACAGATTACCGAAAGATAAACTCCGTAACTGTTCCTGACTGTTTTCCATTACCTCGTATGGAGGATTGTGTAGACAACCTGGGGTCCGCTAAATTTGTCAGTAAATTAGATTTGCTGAAGGGTTACTGGCAGGTGCCGCTAACAGGGCCGCCTCCGATATTTCTGCTTTTGTGACCCAAGATGATTTTCTACAATATTGCGTAATGGCGTTCGGGATGCGCAACGCCCCAGCCACTTTTCAGCGGCTTATTAACATCGTGCTTGCAGGTGTCCGTAACTGTAACGCATTATTAGATGATGTCGTGATTTACTCGTCTACTTGGTCTGCACATGTGTCAACGATAAGAGAGGTGTTTGAGCGCCTTGAGAAAGCTTCACTGACGTTAAACTTGGCGAAGTGTGAGTTTGGCCAAGCTACGGTTACGTACTTGGGCAAAGAAGTGGGTCAAGGTCAAGTTCGACCCATGGAGGCAAAAGTAACTGCAATCGCTGATTTTCCTGTTCCTGCTACGCGAAAAGAACTTCGTAGATTCTTAGGTATGGCCGGTTATTATCTGAGTTTCTGCAAGAACTTTTCAACTGTGGCCAAGCCTTTAACGTCACTCCTTAGTCCATCATGTATTTTCCTCTGGAATGATGAATGTCAGAATGCTTTTGATAACATCAAAACTTTGTTGTGCAGTACTCCTGTTTTATCAGCTCCTGATGTTGAACGAACTTTCAAGCTCGAGATTGACGTAAGCTCTTTTCGGTGCGGGTGCAGTGCTGATGCAAGAAGATATTTCTTGTATCGACCATCCAGTATGTTACTTTTCACGTAAGTTCAATAAACACCAACTGAACTACTCTACAATCGAGAAAGAAACGTTGGCCTTATTACTGGCTTTACAGTATTTTGATGTTTATGTGAGCTCAACTAATCTGCCTGTGATTGTGTTCACGGATCACAACCCGCTAGTGTTTTTAGGTCGCATGTACAATCATAATCAGAGGCTGATGCGTTGGTCTTTGATGGTACAAGGCTACAATTTAGAGATCAGACACAAGAAAGGTGCAGAGAATATAATTGCGGACGCCTTGTCCAGAGTTTAAGCTGGTGTGCTCCGAAACATTATAATGAAAGAATAGAAAAAAACATGTTTTTTTGCTAATGTTTTGTTGTTTTTTCTTTTTTTTTTAGGGGGGAAGTGTTATGTTCCACGTGTATTTGTGTGCATAGCTGCCAACTCTCACGCATTGGCCGTGAGACACCCGCATGTGATTGGTTTCACAGGCTCACACGCCACACCCCCGATTTCTCACGCTGAAGTGTCAACCCGGTCGGTTAAATGCCTGAAAGATGAGTTTTTCTACAGAACTACCTGTTGAGCCACTCGTGATCGACTAGTTATACGGCAAATTAGTTCAAAATCTCCCGTAATCTAGAGCGAGCGTGCATGCGAGACAGAGATAGTGCTCCAAACCGCGTAGAGCGAGCGAGAGACCTTGCGTTGCGTGGGCAGAGAGCGTGCATGCGAGACAGAGATTGTGGGAGTCTCCTCCCCCCGCGCCAACAAATCTCAATCGTCTCTCCAACCCCAAATCAACAAATCTCACGCCAAGCAAAACTCAAAAGTTGGCAGGTATGTTGTGTGTGTGTTTCTGTTCTGTCTCCATTCATTGCTTTCAGGTGGTGACCGAGCATTGGCTGTTTGCGGGCACGTGTCGTCATTGTTGGGGCGTCATCATCTGCTCGACCAATCCACTGCTGTGCCATGAGTTTAAAAGGCCCATTCACAACTAGGAAGACAGATCCTCGCCAGATCTCACCCAACTTGCGCGTTCTGAGCACATTATCACGATTCACGCTTATGTCTTTATTGTTGACGATTTGAGTAAATGCTTTTGCCTGACCTGAGTTTTGATAAGACATTGAGAGATTGCCGATCCGATTACTGCTGGAGCATTGAGTTCTCTGTTGCGAAATCATAGGACGGGAGGTAGGAAACATTGTTGTGTTAGGTATGCGTGGAGTGTTCGCCACTATTGTATTTCTGTTCTTATTTAGTGTAGTTTAATTAAGGCGGCGTATTCCGCTGAAGAATTCGGTTTTGTTTCTATTTTTCTTTTGTGGCAGTTAGTTTAGTGGTACACTTAAAATTAGATATCAGTTATGTTTTGCTTATTTCAATAATTTGGCGACACTCTTGTTTGTCCTTGTTTTCTTGTGTATTATTTTTCTTTCTAAACGACCTTGTTATTTAATTTGAGTGAAATGTCTAAATCTTTCATTCAACGAAAATAAGCGCTTTTTCTTAACGTTTAATTGCTGTTTCTTGGTTGTTCCTCCTGCATCCACACACAGCAACAGTGTCCCACATGAATGTTATGTAATCATCCCCTTTTACATCTTTAAACACGTAACAAATATATATATATATATATATATATATATATATATATATATATATATATATATATATATATATATATATATATATATATATATACAAAATAAGGCACCCGCTCATTTCCCAGATAACCATAAACAAGTGAACCAGAGCTAATAAGAAGTTATACAATACATTTTAATAACCAACAGGAAATGAAGTTACTGCCTGCTTTCACAATATCTTTTAGTTATCCACAGGTAAAAAGTCAACACTAAAATGATATAATATGTTCCAGATAAACTGGCAAGCCAACTAACCATTCTTGGCACACAGCAATGCAAACTCTACATACACACACTTTGTGTTTTTTTCCAACATTTTGACAAAAACAGAATTAAAGACAGTTATGACAAAAATCAGTCAAGGCAAATCAAACACAGAGACAATAGAATTTTATCAGAAAAAATAGAAATAGAGAATATTAGAATCCTAAGCAAACCGCATATTAATATGCGCTGCAAGTCAATCAACCAAAGATAGATTTAAGGCTTTACAGTGTGAGGTTTGGTCTGGCTTTTCACTGTTATTAAAGACCAGGAATCTGTTTCCACAATCTCTGTTCAGTTTCTTCAGTTCTGCACAGTTACTTTCACTGATTTATTTCTCCGGCGATCTCTCCAGTGAACAGAACGATGCTGAACTGAGCAGCTCTTGGACTGAAGATCTTCTTTATCGGATCTACTGTGTCCATCTGTTTTAAATCATTTGTCTTGGGATCAAACAAAGTCTGCCGTTATCTTGGTGGGTTCAGAGCCGTGCCATCTCTGCACCAATCAGTCCAGGGATGGGCAACTTCGGTCCTGGAGGGCCACTGTCCTGCAGAGTTTAGCTTCAACCCTGACAAAAACTCTTTTCTAGTAATCCTGAAAACATTGATTAGCTTGTTCAGGTGTGTTTAATTGGGGCTGGAGCTAAACTCTGCAGGGCCGAAGTTGCCCATCCCTGAATCAGTCTTTTCCAAACTATCTAACGTTGACAACGTTCTTGCTTCAGTTGGGCACTTCTCTCTGAAGCTTTCATGGTCATAAAGTTGGAGCCCACTGCATTTATGTCCCTAGATCAGACTGGTGATTTGGGGGTCTGCAATGTTGAGTTTTGTGTGGAATTATGTTTGAACGAATCACCTGGAAGATTCAGTTGTATTTGGTTCACCCTCAAATCCTACAGTTTATTTGCCACAACTCCAGCTAACAAATTTTTGTTCTAAAATGTTTTCCAAATGTTGAATATAAAGGGATGGAACGGTTACCGCATTACCGCGGTCACGTGACTCCTACCGCGGGTCTGAGCTCGTCACCGGCATCACCGCAGAAACACATTGGCCTGCACATGTGTGCACTTGTGTCTAATGACATGGATTCATTAATTTAATGACATGGATTATGTCTAATTACATTATAATAATAATAATAAACTTTATTTTATATAGCGCCTTTAAAAAGTATCTCAAAGCGCTTTATAAGTATAGAAACACAATTAAACAAGCAATGTATTACTGACAGAAAAACATAATAAAATACAAAATAAAAACATTCTGAAATATAGGATTAATAATAATAATAATACAACAATTTTCAACAATTATGTAAAAGCTACCCGAAACAAATAAGTTTTAAGTGATGATTTAAAAACACTAAGTGATTCTGCTTGCCTAATCTCAATAGGCAGGGAATTTCAATGTTTTGGAGCATTCGACTAAAAGGCCCTATCACCCATGGATTTTAGTTGGGTATGTGGAACAATTAAAAGGCCAGCTTCCGAAGAACGGAGATCACGTGCTGGTGTGTAGGGTGTTAAAAGTTCAGTTAGATAATGAGGTGTCAGTCCATGCAACGCCTTATAAGTAAGCATTAAGATTTTAAATCAACACGGAATCTGACAGGGAGCCAGTGTAAAGATTCCAGTACCGGAGTAATGTGATCCCTCGTCCTGTTTCCAGGCAGAATTCGAGCGGCAGAATTTTGTACCAACTGTAGTTTGTTAAAGTGTGTATGTCAGGTTAAATTTGTAATTATGATTAACACAAAATAGTTAGGGGAAATACACGTTTGACAAGTTGATGTATTGTTTTGTATGTTTTTCAATACCTAAAGGCATAATATAAGATGAAAAAGTTCGTTATTTTCAGTACTCACTTAAAACTGCTCCTCCCCCCAAACGAATCGCTGGACGTCATACGAGGGAGAGGTCTCCCCAGGTTCTGAGAAAGTGAGTTTGTGAGCTGTGTTGTACGAGTGATAGAGCGAGAGAATTTGTGATTAGGACATTTATTTATTTATTTATTTATTTATTTAAGTTAGGTAGTTAGTTAGGTATACACAGGCGTATTTTCACGATGGTGAATTACTGCGTTCGTGCTGGGTGCAAAAACACCGTTAAAACCGGTCACAGAGTTCACCACTGTTCGATATCTATGATCACGCCTCTCTCTCTCACACTCTCTCTCTCTCTCACACACTCACACACACACACACACACACACTCACACACACACACACACACACCACACACACACACACACACACACACACACACACACACACACACACACACACACACACACACACACTCACACACACACACACACACACACACACACACACACACACACACACACACACACACACAAACACACACAGCCTGTTGTTATAGCCACGGAGCTTCAGAGCTAAGGCGGCGCTACAGATTATGTGTCCCTAAATAACCCGCGTATCTAACAGTAGTTCCGCATTAATTAATTTGCACGCGAGTTTTATTTATTTTTATTCTCCGTGTATGCTCCGACGCCCGTACCGTTTCGGTTCAATACGAATGCATGTACTGTTCCACCTTTAAGTTATGCCTATACTTACCAAGACACCTGACCAACTCTCCACTGGTTCTCTTCAAACCAGATATTTATGCTTCTTCGATAGGAATCATCTGTCTCTCGCCTGGAGGCTCAAAATTGTATGGCTGTGGGCCATCATAGGTTTGAGGGGGATTTTGGATCTCCTCAGACTCAAAACTCTCCATACTTGAATAGAACTTTTCTGGCACGTCTCACTCTTCTGACGTCACAGCTCAGCTGTGTTTTTGAAATATGATCTTGACAGAAATGGCTATAACGCTTACTGTAGGGCAAATACAGTTATAATTTTAATGATAATTACATTTTCACTCAGACATCTAAACCTTATTTAATATATCTAAAAAAAATATTTAACCTGACATACACACTTTAAGGGTAGCTTTTGAAACCCCAGCCAACAAAGCATCATAGTAATCGATACGAGAAAATACAAAAATGTTAATTAGCTTTTCAGCCACTGGGAGTGACAACATCGGACGCAATCTGGCTATAACCGCTCAGTCTAATACTGACGGCTACTGAGGTAGTTTAGCCCAGGAGTGCCCTGGCTGATGCGCTGTACCATTGTTTTTCTATTAGGCTACCATACCGTCTTGGTTTTAAGAGTCTCCAGACTTTGTTGTGTTGCTGATTATTCAGTTTATTTGTTTGACCGTGCAGAGGTAAATATCCTTTATCCAGTTTCAACGGTAAACCATATACATAGACATAGAATAGAATATAAACAATACGTTTCAGCGCCAATGCGCCACAGCGGTCAAAAACCCTTTGCCCTTCCGGGACAAAACCCCTTCCTATTGGCCGTTAGGTTCCTTCCTTTATACCTTTGACCCCAGGTGATATTAGAGTGACACCCACTGTACAAAAAAGGAACAACACCCAATATCAAAAGGTACAAACACCACATTTGGGCTCCTACACACCGGCCCCTAATTGTAAATGACCAGCAGCCATTACAATTCAAACAAAACAAAGAGCCAAAATGTTACAATTCATCAAAATACAGTCAAGCCCAGCATTAACATATTTACACTCCATGCAGTAAACAGAGCTTTGTCACTGGCCTTTCCATGATGTTAGTTTTAGTCTGTAATCTTACAGACCGCACAAGCCCATGTTTGTCTGGGAAAACCTCCAGAACCTTGCCGAGTGGCCAAGAGCCACGAGGAGCTGAAGAATCCATTATTACCACAATGTCTCCAGCAGTCAAACTCCTCTTCCTTTGATTCCACTTTTGCCTCTCTTGAAGTAAGGGCAAGTACTCTCGCATCCATCTCCTCCAAAAAGATCCGAGATGTACTGTACCTGTCTCCAACGTCTTCTCCCATATTGATCGTGAGAATTGAACACTCCAGGTGGCAAAGCTGGTTTACCCTTCAGAAGAAGAAGATGGTTAGGAGTAAGAGGTTCCAAGTCGCTGGGATCATCGGAGAGCTTAGTGATAGGGCGATCATTCAAAATGGCCTCCACTTCACAAAACACAGTATGAAGTCCATCATCATCCAATGTCTGCTGACGTAGGACAGAAGTCAGAACCCTTCACACCAGGCGGATCATCCGTTCCCACACACCACCATGGTGTGAACCAGCTGGTGGATTAAAACTCCAACGGATTCCAACCTGCGACATGGCTCCTTGAATCATATCCTGGTTCAAAGCAACAAGAGCCTTCTTGAGTTCCTTTTCCGCCCCAATAAAGTTGGTACCATTGTCTGACCTCAGATGTCCCACTTGTCCTCTCCTGCTGATGAAGCGCCGCAAAGCATTGATGCATGCATCCGTTTCCAGTGATACTGCCACTTCCAGATGGATGGCCCTGCTTGCCATACAGGTAAATATAACTCCGTATCGCTTACAGGTCGATCGTCCCCTCCTTACTTCAACTGGTCCAAAGTAATCTACTCCCGTGTTCGTAAATGGCGGTAAATCAGGAAGGATTCTCACCTTTGGGAGGTCTGCCATTTTTTGTTCCACTGCTCTTCCGTTGTACCGTCTACAAAAGCTGCATTCAGCAATAACCTTCCTAACTGCTGAATTGGCCTTGGTAATCCAAAACCTCTTCCTCACTTTAGACAGTGTATGAGTCCGTCCACCATGGCCCAGAGTCTGATGTACATGCTTAAGAATAAGCATGGAGACATACTGATCCTTGGCGAGAATGAGGGGATGTTTGACTTCCTCAGGCATTGCTCCTCGGTTCAACCTTCCTCCAACTCTTAAGAGTCCCTCTTCCACCATTGGATCTAGTCTATATATGGAACTCTGTCTACTCACTGCTGCTTTCCCAGATAACAAAACAGAAATCTCCTCCTTGAATCTCTGTTGCTGACAATAGCGAATGATGGCAAACTCTGCTTCTTGATAATCTTCCAGTGTCAGGATTCCACTCCTAGATGTCACTGCGCCCCGGTGTCCTTCAGCATTATTCAATCTGTCCTGACTGGTTTCCTTTGGATGGTCGGCCACATCAGTCTCCAACTGCCCCCTCAGGCGAACCTTTGCTAGCAACATGACCTTTAACCTGAGGAACCAGGCAACTGCTGTTTTCAGCCTCCTCCAGTCAGAAAAGTAGGCAATGAGCTGGTCAGTAGGACTAGACACAACACACACATTGATGGCATTTGCTGTAGTCTTTTTCCTCACCTCTGGGTCATTCAAGTCCAATGAAAATTCAGACACAGGTTTAGGCCAGTCTTCCTCCTGCTGCCAAAGAAATAAAGGACCTCCAAACCACGTGCTTTTCTTCAGAAAGTCTGAGACATTCAGACCCCTCGAAGCATCATCCGCTGGATTATCTTTAGAACCAACGTGTCTCCACTGTGAGGGTTCAGACATTTCTCTGATGGTCGAGATTCTGTTGGCCACGAATGTGTGGAAGCGCCTGTCCTCGTTGTTAAGGTACTTTAACACTGAAGTGCTGTCAGTCCAGAATATTGACTCCTCCAACTGGAAATCCAATTCTCCCTTTAACATTGAGTCCACTCTGACCGCAAGGACAGCTGCTGTCAACTCCAGTCGGTGAATAGTTACAGACTTTAGATGTGTCACTCTGGCCTTACCAAGCAGAAATGTGACCTGGATGTTGTTTTCCTGATTTAACATCCGAATGTAGGTTACCGTCCCATATCCATCTTCACTGGCATCAGCAAAGAGATGTAGTTGCGCATCACTGACCGCTCCAAAATACACTGGCTTAATGCACCTATCCACATTAAATGCAGTCAGCAGATCCAGATCTTTCAACCACCTTTCCCATTTGCGCAAGATGTCCTGTGGCAGAGCATCATCCCATGAACAATGTCTCCGACAGAGTTCTTGCTGCATCAATTTAGCAAGCAAAGTGACAGGTGCCAGTAACCCAAACGGATCGTACACAGAGCTGTTAACTGACAACATACCCCGTCTGGTTAGAGGCTGTTGTTTTATCTCCATTTTGAACCTAAAAGAGTCAGTCTCCACACACCATTGTAGACCAAAGGATCTTTCTACTGGATATTACCTAGTTAGTGGGGACCAGTAATGAGGTTATATGAGGAGTTATATCATTAGAAACATTTCATTTTTTTCGTTTTCATTTATATTTTTATTTTACAGGGACAGTGCTCATTAATTAACAGTAAAATAACTGTAAATTAGCCAAAGTTAGCTCAACAGGCTAATTTTCATCTGTTGTCCCTGGCCAGTTATTATGAGGGCAACCTAAAATCAAGATATAAAAACAAAAAATGACTTTTTACAGTCCACAAATAAAAGCATAAAAAAGTAATAAGACAAGACAGATACAACACACAACAATAAGTAATGAGCAACATCAGCACACAACATAGGCTAAAAAATGATAGATAACCAAGTTTGACACAAGACAATCTGCTAGCAAGCAACAATTCTCAATAGGCAGTCAGTAGTCTAATGTGCAAGTCAAGTCAAGTCATCCTCATTTATATAGCGCTTTTAACAATGTAGATTGTTTCAAAGCAGCTTTACAGAGACAAACATATAATATAAGGTAACAAAGAATGGTTTGGTTTTATAGCGGTTCTTGAATATTGTTATTTCCAGCTAAAGTTAGTTTTGATTGATTCACTTCCGTCGAAATGATCATTTGTTATTAAATTGGGGGCCGCTAAGACGACGCCGTTCTCTCTAAATAGACTTTAAACAGAACCTGTGATAAACGCTGATGGCTTTTACATGCGCGTTAATAATTGATTCTATAGTTATGTGCGTTTGAATATATGTGTGCAGGTTTGTAATTCGCTACAAACCATGCCTAAACAAACTACTTGTCTTGCCTATAAATTTGACGCAGAATTTTATTTTATCAATTCGGCGTAGGGACGCGAAACCGTAATTTCATAGCGCTTTATCTGTAGAAGGTAATAGACCTGCGTGAAGTTGGCCCCCCACCCAACGCAAAACGTCGTCAAACTATGCTCAATCGTTTGTGCTCCGTTTGTGCTGGTTTGTGCTGTAAAAAGTTTCGTTTGTTCTGTTTCTGTTTTTTAGATATTAAAAGAATATTTTTAGGTCATTCTGAGGTCACTCAGCCCCCCCACATGCTCCAAATTAACCCAAAATAGTCTCGTTCGTTTGTGCTTCGTTTGTGCTGGTTTGTGCCGGTACAATTTTCGTTTGTGCTGCGTTGGGTTTTAAAATATCGGAAATTGAATTATAGACGATGACGTCACCAGCCCCCCCCACATGCTCCAAATTCACCCAAAATAGACGCAATCGTTTGTGCTCCGTTTGTGCTGGTTTGTGCTGTAAAAAGTTTCGTTTGAGCTGCTTCAGTTATTTACATTTACATTTACATTTAGTCATTTTGCAGACGCTTTTATCCAAAGCGACTTACATCTGAGGACTAAACCAAACGAGTCATCGTGAAGAGACAATAGCAACTCAAGAAGTGCTCAAAATACCAAGTTCAAACATTGCTCAGAGTAGCATAAACCAGACAAGTGAGGGTTTTTTTTTTTTTTTTTTTGTGTGTGTGTGTGTTTTATGTTAAGTGCTCACGGAAGAGATGAGTTTTTAGTTGTCTTTTGAATGCTGTCAGGGATTCTGCATTCCGGATGTCGGTGGGCAGATCATTCCACCAGCATGGAACCGCGAATGAGAAAGTTCTGGAGAGTGATTTTGTGGCTCTTTGTGAAGGTACCACGAGCCGTCGCTCATTGATTGATCGTAGGCTTCTGGTAGGGATGTAGACTCGTAGGAGCGAGTGAAAGTAGGAGGGAGCTGAGCCTGTGGTCGATCTGAAAGCAAGCGTCAACGCCTTGAACTTGATGCGAGCAGCGAGTGGTAGCCAGTGCAGAGAGATGAACAGAGGAGTGACGTGGGCCCTTTTGGGCTCGTTGAAGACAAGACGAGCTGCAGCATTCTGGATCATTTGTAGAGGTTTAGTTGCACATGATGGAAGTCCAGCCAGAAGAGTATTTAGATATTAAAATAATATTAGGTGGTCATTCTGAGGTCGCGCAGCCCCCCAAATGCTCCAAATTCACCCAAAATAGTCTCGTTCGTTTGTGCTTCGTGTGTGCTGGTTTGTGCCGGTAAAACTTTCGTATGTGCTGCGTCGGGTTTTAAAATATTAGACATTAAATTATTGTTGATGACGTCACCAGCCCCCCCACATGCTCCAAATTCACCCAAAATAGTCTCGTTCGTTTGTGCTTCGTTTGTTCTGGTTTATGCTGGTAAAATTTTCGTTTGTGCTGCGTCGGGTTTTAAAATATTAGACATTAAATTATTGTTGATGACGTCACCAGCCCCCCCACTGTCACAGTGTCTGGTTTGTGTTCCCTGGGTTTTCACTAGAGGTTGCTTTCCCTGATCGTCACCCTTATCATGAACTGCATTTCCCATAACCCTTTGCCTGCACTCATCATCTGATCATTGCACACAGCTGTTCCCAATCACATTGTTAGTTTCTGTGTGTATTTATACCCTGTCTGTTTCTGTGTTAGTTGTCGAGTCCTTGTTTTATGTCAACTGCACTTTGGAGTTCTTGTCTGGTTTGTTTCTTGTTTTTGGACTGTGTTGTATGGATTTTGACCCTTTGCCTGGCTGACGATGAGTATGGATTACACTGAATAAACTCTGCATTTGGATCTTACCTTTTTGTGTGCATTTCGTGACACCCACATGCTCCAAATTCACCCAAAATAGTCTTGTTCGTTTGTGCTTCGTTTGTGCCGGTAATATTTTCGTTTGTGCTGCGTCGGGTTTTAGAATATCAGACACTGCATGAAAGAGAATTATAAACGGTGACTTCATCAGCCCCCTACACCTGCTCCAAATTTACCCCAAACAGGCTCAATCTTTCTTTTTTTTACAGTAGGCTAACTACAGTTGACAAGGTAAGACCGAAACGCAAACCAAATATTTACTGAACTGTTATGTATGTGCGGTTTCAACTTTTAACGGACACTGCGGATCACAGGATGTGTGGAATGTAACACAAACTCCAAGGTAAGTGTTTTTACTTACTGTATATTGTTTTGTTAATAACATAATATGAACATTGTCATAAATACACTCACCACAATCTGTTTGCAGTGTTATACACGTGTCAGAAGTCATGATCCTTCAGAAATCAGTCTAATATGATGATGTTATGAATTTGATGCTTGAAACATTTCTGATCATTATCAATGCTGAAAACAGTTGTGCTGCTTAATATTGTTATTTTTATTCTTTTGTTTTGGTTAAGTAATATAACCTACAGTGTATAGGCCTATATATATATATATATATAATAAATAAATAATGTTTTTATTTAGCAAGGACCTATTAAATTAATCAAAAGTGAAAAAATTATCACGGTTTCCACAAAAATATTAAGCATCCAAAAAATAAACAATAAGAACCTTTCTTAACTTAGCACCAATAAAAATTTAGCACAAATCAACATTTTACTATGATTTCTGAAGAATCGTGTGACATTGAAAACTGAAGTAGCCTAGGCTATGATACAGAAAATTCAGCTTTGACATCACAGAAATAAATTTTAAATTAATTATATTAAAACAGAACATAGCTATTTTAAAGTGTAATAACATTTCCCAATATCAGAGTATGTTTGATTAAAAAAAAACTTTTTACCCGTACTAGGCCTATACACACGTATAACACTGCAAACAGATTGTGGTGCGTGTATTTATGACAATGTTCATATTATGTTATTAACAAAACAATATACAGTAGCCTAAGTAAAAACATTTACCTTGGAGTTTGTGTTAACACACATCCTGTGATCCGCAGTGTCCGTTAAAAGTTGAAACCGCACATAGATAACAGTTCAGTAAATATTTGGTTTGCGGTCTTACCTTGTCAACTGTAGTTAGCCTACTGTAAAAAAAAAAAGAAAGATTGAGCCTGTTTGGGGTAAATTTGGAGCAGGTAGGGGGCTGGTGAAGTCACCGTTTATAATTCTCTTTCATTCAGTGTCTGATACCTATTCTAAAACCCGACGCTGCACAAACGAAAATGTTACCGGCACAAACGAAGCACAAACGAACAAGACTATTTTGGGTGAATTTGGATCATGTGGGGGGCTGGTGACGTCATCAACAATAATTTAATGTCTAATATTTTAAAACCCGGCGCAGCACACACGAAGCACAAACGAACGAAACTATTTTTGGGTGAATTTGGAGCATGTGGGGGGCTGCGTGACCTCAGAATGACCACCTAATATTATTTTTAAACAATAATTTAATGTGTAATATTTTAAAACCTGGCACAGCACAAACGAAAATTTTACCGGCACAAACCAGCACAAACGAAGCACAAACGAACGAGACTATTTTGGGTGAATTTGGAGCATGTGGGGGGGCTGGTGACGTCATCAACAATAATTTAATGTGTAATATTTTAAAACCTGGCACAGCACAAACGAAAATTTTACCAGCACAAACCAGCACAAACGAAGCACAAACGAACAAGACTATTTTGGGTGAATTTGGAGCATGTGGGGGGCTGCGCGACCTCAGAATGACCACCTAATATTATTTTAATATCTAAAAAACTGAAGCAGCTAAAATACACATTGCGTATTGTAGATGCAATAGCATCATCAGTGGATCGGTTATTGCGGTATGCAAACTGGAGTGGGTCCAGTGAAGGAGGTAGAACAGAGCAGATGTAATAAACATATAAGCATATGTTGTCTGAGCTTTAATGAACACACAAAAAAAGGCGCTTTTTGATTTTTGTTTTTTTTTTAATTAATTTTTGAAAGTGGATAGCTCAGGCCATATAGGGCATAGTGACAAGCAGACAAGTATGGCTATTTCCTCTAGATGGCAGCAAACACTGAAAAAAAGAATTATTTCTCTATAATAAAAAATGAAAAATATATTCAAACATATCTGAAGGGTGGAATATTGCCTTTTTTTAATGTAATTTCTACCTACCCAAATCTAAACTCTTCTCATAGCCAAACCCATTGGTCCATATGCAATATTCCAGTGTAATTTTAAAGAAAACCCTTTAAAATTACATAAAACACTGCTGAATGTGATAAATATTATAGTATATGTTGTCTGTGCTATAGTAAACAAAAAGAAAAAAATAGGCGCTTTATGATTTTGATAATTTTATTCTTTCAGAAGATACCAGACTTATCATTTGACACATTATTTGACTAAAATCTGAGGTCTATTAACATCTAGAAAAGGATCATCATCCTCCAGATGTATTTCATTCATTATATGGGCATCAGTTTTGTCATCTGTGTTGTGTATCACCTCAACATCACCGGCCAGCCTCCTGGAGATCTGATGCCAGCTGTGCCAACTCTGTGCCAACAGTGCCTCATCTTCAATAGAACCTGAAACAAAGAAATCACTGTTTATACATAGTTTCTGCATTGTAATAATATAACTTTCACAATATCAAAATGTAGATTTACTGCAATTACTATTTTATTCAACTTATGCAAAGTGAAACTAAGTATTACGCAATAATAGACATTATTGCGCAATACTAAAAACATTCGACATTTATATTCAAATAATAGTTTATCAGATTGGTTGCACATTTCAAACTAACAATAACTTTATCAAAAAATGTATATACATTGCTGAAAACTCATAGGGTTTCCGTAACTTACCCAAACACTAGTCCTCAGAATGCGCACTCCAAACGTCTGCAAATCTTCCATTTAGAACAGTTGATAACAGGATGGTGGAGTTTAAGGGGTTAAATTATTCCCAATAGTTTATTCTCTTAATTTCATAGCTTTGCTCTTGGTCGCGCTGCTTCCAGTAGTGTGTTTTTTATGTTAGAGCTTTTATCCAATCATATTTCAGCCATCATGCGTTGCCATGCCAAATAAATCTGCCTTCGGGCCTTCAGAATCGACAGTGCGGGCGTCTGTAACTTAAAATGAATGGCAATGAAACTGTTGCTTTAACCAATCAGATAATCAGTCAGATTTAATCAGCCAATCAGATTTCGCTTTGACTGCAGCGGGGCCATCTAGCAGGCATACAATAACGTCGGCATTTTCTCGTTCTTTGATTGGATGCTCAGAGCGCGTACTATTACTGGTAGTATCCGCATCTGTAGCGAACTGCGTAAACTAAAATATATTCCTGTAGATTTAATAGTTTTTCAACCCACAAATTAATGTTTCTTTCCCTCCTCGACCCCCAGCAGTTTCAAACCTACCGGAAAAATCCTTTATTCAGCCTGAGCTTAACGCAGAGTCACGGAACACTGCTCGATCTGTCCGTGTAAAAACAGAATTGACTTACACTGTAAAAAATTTCCGTAAAAAAACGGTAGATTGAACCATATAAATTTGAAGGAATTTTCCGTATTTGTCTTTTACAGGTCATTTACCCGTATTTTGAATTACGCGTTGCATTGTGGGAACAAGAACCTGGCGCCGCGAAAAGTGAAAAGACGCAACCGCCATTACACACGCAGATGACCGCAGCCAAAGTTGCTTATTAAAGTCGGATTTCGGGTGTGTGGAAGCCATTCTGACACTTCTGTGGTAAAATACGAAATTTATGTTTTGCAAAATGTCAAATAAGCTATTGACGTAACGTTATTTAGTTGCCATCTGGCATGTTAGGCAAATGAATGTCGGAGCCGTCGAGTTTGTCATTTTATGCATATCGTCACACATTAAAATATTTAGTTTACACTCGTGGAGGTTCCCTGATATATGTGTTATATTGTGCCCTCGTTGTAATTTGGTTTAATTACTTTTATTTGTCGAAAATGCGGTTTATTTCTTGGCGAGCGCATCCGTTAACCAGCTGTGATTAAATGCAGTAGCAGCTAACGTTACTAACGTTAGTTTTTTTCGGAGCAATTTAATGCCTTCAAACAAAAGCTACCAGAGGAATCGACAAGAAAAGTAAAGGCCATTAAGACTTGCTTGATTTAAAAGGCATGAAGATACAACGTGAAGATACTGTGTGTGAAGATGAAGTAACTGTTACAGCTGGATCATGGAAAACACCACCAGTTTTTCTGCCAAATGAGGTAAGTTGACGTTGTTTGCGTTAGACTTTTTTTTTTTGTTTTAGACGACACACACAAACACACTCACGCGCGCGCGCGCGCGACTTTAAACCACAAATAATGACCACGAAATATTAATTTACGTTTTACATGACTGCTGTCTACTCTTCTGCCTGTAACGTTAGTCATTCTTAAACGTTACCATATCCCTCCTCAGTTTGTTTCATTCATAGTTTTTCTGTTGTTTTCTTATCTATTGATAGGACATTGCTGTTGTAGTTTGCATACCAAGCACCACCTGCATGCTGCTTATGGGTTTGTATTTTGTTTTATTACCATTTTTTTATTATTAATTACTACGAGTGTTCAATACGGGCAACACACATTCAAATTTAAAGTCTGAGGAAAAGTGTTGATAGAAAAAGGTGGTTGCTGAATACCCCCTTCAAAGATGTGTATGCTTACATGATCAGTATAAATACAAATTGTATAGTGACGATTTAAAACAACTATGTTTAAAGGGATAGTTCACTTTAAAATGAAAATTCTGTCATCATTTACTCACCCTCAATTTGTTTCAAACCTGTATGAGTTTCTTTCTTCTGCTGAACACAAAGATATTTTGAAGAATGTCAGTAACCAAACCATTAACTGAAGCCATTGACTTCCATAGTATTTTTTTTTTCCTACTATGGAAGTCAATGGCTCCAGTTAACGGTTTGGTTACTGACATTCTTCAAAATATCTTCCTTTGTGTTCAGCAGAAGAAAGAAATTCATACAGGTTTGAAACAACTTGAGGGTGAGTAAATAATGAAAGAATTTTAATTTTAAAGTGAACTACCCATTTAAAGCAGTTTTCTGAAGTGATCGTGTAATGTAATATCTTTATGATTGTAATATCATTTTGTAATATCTTTTTTATTTAAGGTGGTGGACAATCAGGATTGCTGTCATTCAAGAAGTTATTATTGACCACATCTCTACCCCATTGAGGCAGTGAGCTACAAAATACCTGAAGAAAATGCAACTACAACTTTTCCTGGAGTTCATATAAAGGTAAGCAACACATTTTTAATTAAATGATTTATAGATTGTTATTGTGTTTCTGTTTATTTAGTTGAAAATAATTAAACATATTATAATGTATAGTTGAGCAGACAAGCTAACATGACATGCAATTGGAGTCCACTGAAAACAAAAGTCTTAGCATTGTATATACAGTGTTTGAATTTGAAAGGATGGCATTCGGGATGGCTGATTATTTATAGTTGATAATTTTACGAACGTAAAATACTGTACAATTGTTTTCCTCAACCTGGTCTGCATGATATTTTGTAGTTAATTTTCCTTCATTTAATTTCTTGTGTAGCTAAAATATATATATTTTTTCTTCATATCCAACTTTTCTGTGCTGAAATCCTGAACGAAGGCCGAAAAGACTGAGATGAAGGAAACCAAATGTCTACACATTCCTCCAAGACTGCCCAAGTTCCTGTATGAACAACTTTGAAAAACAATGTAAAGTATTAGCTTTTGTCAAATCTCAAAATGAGACTTTAACTGAACATACCGATCACTCCTTCATCTAGGCGATAGACCGGGATCAGCACTTCCTCATCAAACAGATCCAGGATAATCTACCTGATGAACATCTACGTCCAGCCCTGAACCCTCTACCTGTGTCGGCACGGAGAGAACAACGACAACCTGGAGGAACAGCTGGGCCGTGATGCAGGCCTCTCGCCGCGAGACAGACAGGTACGGTTAACCGCAGACAGAACCATTACAGTACACGGAAACTAAATTTGAAACATCATGATGGTTTGGCCACATACTGTTCTCTCCCCTTTGTAGTTTTTGGTGGCTAAACCCAAGTTTGCAGTCCTACCAGGACCTGGTCCAATCAGTCCGGTGACTCTGAAGAATTTACTACACATTTCTTGGTGAGTGATGAGTTTTCCCACCTAGAATCTTTGTTTTCTTTGTTTTGACACATTCTGTATGTCAGTAATAGTGTTTTGTATTTCTTTTACAGCCTTCATCTTACCTGAAGACAAGAAGAATACACTTTTCCCTTTTGTGTTTTTTTTTTTCCTTTTATATTTTAGTTTTCATGGAATTGTTGTAGATCTATAAGTAAATAAAAATATTTTTTAATCACAGAAGATTTGTTTGAAATGTTTTCAACAAGAGTTATCATTACACTGTTAACTAACAGAAAAGTAACAATTCTATTTGCTGTAGGTATATTGCCTAAATTTATCTGTTTTATTTTTACTGTAGGAAATCCATTTTAGGTTTGATGGAAGTGTCCGTAAATGGTAAAGAAAAAGTCAGGTAAATCTACGGAAATATCTGATAGGGTTTACGGAATTGTCCGTACAATAACGCAAACATTTACGGAAAATACGGAATTTTCCATTTTAGGTTTAACAGAAATGTCCGTCAATGGTACAGAAAAACTCATATAAATCTACGGAAATATCCGTTTTGAGGTTTACGGAAGTGCCCGTACAATAACGGAAAAAGTGCTGGTAATTAATTACCAGCACTTTTTCCGTTTTTTAACGGAATTTTTTTTAACAGTGATGTAACGTTAAGTTATGCCACGAATGATTTTGAGGGCAAAAGTCCAGCTGATCTCATTCATTTCGTTCAAAACTCTGTGTGAGAGCATGGGGTAGCTGTACACATCGTCATGTTTTGCGGTGACTGTGCTTCTGTCGAGCAGACACTCTCAGCCCTAAAGCGAATTAAAACTTATGCTAGAAATATGACGAGACAGACACGAACTGAAACGCAGTTAGATAATCTGTACAACAGAGTAATTGAAGTCTGCTTGAGGAAAGAAATAAGGATGGATTTTGTGTAAAACATAATCAGTAGTTTTGGTGAGTATATAATGCTTTTTTCACCGTGGTGAATATGATTTTCTTATAAATTTTTCTTTTAGATTTATGATCGAAACATATTTTTTTTTCAAACATTCATACTATTGTAACGTCTGAAAAGGGACTATTGTAACCCCTGAACAACAAGATAAGGGAGGCTCCGTTTCTGAACTTATAATCGGATTCGGAACGCAAGAACTGTACACAAACGCACCAGCCGAACTCACGCGCTCGTTTCTCTCTACCGGCCTTTCCCGAACTCACCGCATTAACCCTATAACTGCCGGTGCAAAATAAAAACAACAAATATAGAGAGTTTTTGCGCTGGTACACTATTAAAAGTTATTAATTCAGATAGGACAGAAGGCCTAGGTGTGAAATGCACGGCCCGCCACTGATGAATGCTAGGCCAAAGAGATGTGTTTTTAGTCTAGCTTTAAACTGACAGACTGTTCTGCTTCCCGACAATGGTAGGAAGATTGTTCCAAAGTTTTGGTGCTTAATAGGAAAAGGATCTACCGCCAGCAGTCGATTTAGATATTCTAGGTATTATCAACTGGCCAGAATTTTGAGATCGCAATAGACGTGAAGGACTATAATGCGTTAAGAGCTCTCTCAAGTACTGGGGAGCTAAACCATTTAGTGCTTTGTAAGTAATCAGCAATATTTTAAAATTTATACGATGTTTAATAGGCAGCCAATGCAGTGTTGACAGAACCGGGCTAATATGGTCATACTTCCTGGTTCTGGTAAGAACTCTAGCGGCTGCATTTTGAACTAGCTGTAGTTTGTTTAATAAGCGTGCAGGGCAACCACCCAGTAGAGCATTACAATAATCTAGCCTTGAGGTCATGAAAGCATGAACTAATTGTTCCGCATTTGTCAGTGAGAGCATATGACGTAATTTAGATATATTTTTAAGATGGAAAAATGCTGTTTTACAGATACTAGACACGTGACTTTCAAATGAAAGATTGGTATCAAAGAGCACACCCAGATTCCTGACTGACGTCGAAGACTTAACAGAGCAGCCATCAAGTGTTAGACAGTATTCTAGGTTATTAGGCGAGGAAGTTTTTTGTCCAATGATTAGAATCTCTGTGCACATAATTATTTAAAAATTATTTAATAATTGAAAATTATTGTGACTGTATAAAGTATGGATAGATTAAGTAGTGCTAACTAAAATGGTCAGGGCACGCCATGCTCTGTCACCTCTCTGAAACAAACTAACTCTGCAACATAAGCTGCTCCGGAGCAGGTTAAGTTCAGAGAGTGAGTTGCTATGACTACTAACATACCCTGAAAGTTACCTCCATTTTTGGAACCGAAAGTTGAGGTTATCCGCTTACTTAGTCTTAAACATACCCGGGTATGTCACATAACCTGCTTTCTGGAATACACCCCTGGTCCTAGAGCATAAATAACACACACACACACACACACACACACACACACACACACACACACACACACACACACACACACACACACACACACACACACACACACACACACACACACACACACACACACACACACACACACACAAGTGTTCCCGGTTCCGGCTGATCTAAACTACGCAGCCTAACACAGGGAGAGAAAGAGGGACATGTGACTGGTAATGTTTCTGCAAATGTTTCTGCAAATGTATGTATAATAATTTGCAAAAGCAGATAATTCAAAATTTATCAGAGAACGGCAACAAATTCTAACTTTGACAAAAATAGATTTTTTTATGTATTTCAGAATGTTAAAAATATATATTCACAAAATATATATCATAAAGTTGAAGTTGTGAGGAGAAGTTAAAGCATTATGAAAAATGTAGTGAAAAAGAAATGAGTCCCTATATGGACCTCTATTGGATATATGTGGTCATTGCACATAATATGAATATAAATATTAATATTTAGTAAGGTAATTTATATAGGGTTAATATAAAAGGTCATAAAGAGAGCAATCAAAAGTCTGTAAAGTGGACATAAATCATCAAGGCCAGATATTATAAGTAAAGTACGTAATAGTGTTCCTCATGAATGAATTCCTAATGAAGTGGATGATAAACTATCAAGCTGTGAAACACACACAGATTTATTTTCATACTTGTGTTTATTTAAGGTGTTAATTTCCACGTGCTTATGTGCGTCACACTCCAGTCCAGTTGGTGGCGGTAATGCACCGAAAGTTGGTTTGGCAACCGCCATAAAACTCCAATAGAAGAAGACTCGCATAGACTGCCCAGAGCCATATATCTCTTTATATTGCTCTGAGACCATAGAAATCATATAGAGACTAGAAGCCCTATTGGCCGCTGGAAACCGAGAAATCCGGCCGCCATCTTGAACCGGTCGTATTCCTAGTTTGGTTGCGTGGCAGCAGATTAGATGCCAGAGCATTGTGGAGCATTTTCCTGTTCTAATCGCCGGACCATCGAAAATAGGGCTTTTCACAAGTAAGTCTTAACATTACCGTACTATTGGTTGTATTTTGTGAATAGAATATTACCAGGTAATCGAGAATGAGCAAGGATATTTGCTATTACTATACTGAAATCGTTGTGAAATGCTGTTTACTGCATCAGCCGGTGTTCACCCGACATGGAGAGAGGTGGGTACCGTGGGGTAATTGTTCAAGTAATAATTAAGAGCTTCTAGGTTGTCAGATAAGCATTCAACTGCCCTGTTGTATAGGTTATTTATTTGTGTTTGCGCACATGATATCAGGAAGCAATGTTCCATGACAGCGATGCTTATTTGATTTACCTCAATTCTAGTTTTATGATAACATATCTTATCATATGCGATTTGGCTATTGATATTACAGAAGTCCTGTGATAAAATTGCATTAACTTCATCTACCCTTGTAAAGTTAATCCGAATAGGGCTTTAGTCTCGACATTTCCCCCTCCCACATCCACATAAAAAAATGTAACGTTATAGGCTTAATGTTGTCCGAATTTAATTTTTAGAAATTACTGATTCAAACACGTTGAAAAGCTTTCTCACTTTTTATTACAGGTGGCTGCGTCCGGTGGATTCGGTAGCTGCGTTTGTGTGTGTGTGTGTGTGTGTGTGTGTAGAGAGAGAGGAGAGAGAGAGAGAGAGAGAGAGAGAGAGAGAGAGAGAGAGAGAGAGAGAGAGAGAGAGAGAGAGAGAGAGAGAGAGAGAGAGAGAGAGAGAGAGAGAGAGAGAGAGAGGAGAGAGAGAGAGAGAGAGAGAGAGAGAGAAGAGAGAGAGAGAGAGAGAGAGAGAGAGAGAGAGAGAGAGAGAGAGAGAGAGAGAGAGAGAGGCTTTTGACAACTCTTTTAATCAAACAACTAATTTAAACATTAGTAAATATAAAGTTTCACAATATTTCCACCACACCAAAATATCACTCACATAAAAAAAAAAAAAAGTGTAAATAAAATCACTACCAATTATACCATAATATAATGAGAGATCCCTCTCATCTATCATCTATCCCTCTCTCCCCAGAGAGACTTTGACTTTTAAAGGTCTATTTATTTACAAAAAACTATTAAAACATTTTTTTTTTCATATTAACAAATTTGCCAGGGTTAGATAATAAAAAACTTTTTCAACCACAGATACACTTAAATATACAATTCCAAACAGCCATCGTTATCAACATCACAAATGCATTGATTTATTCCCCATTTATATCTAAACATTTCCATGTCTCTGACCGATTTATAGAAAGTGAATTCAATTTTAATGCGAGTGTTACGATCTTTTTAGAGTCTAGGAGATGTTACGCAACACTTATTTTATTAATACTGCTGATGGATGAGTACGGTGGAAAAGAACCATGACAGACTCAACTTGAAAAGACAAACTGGATTTTTATTGTCATAAAGCCGAAGCCACTAGTTCCAGTTCGGAAGAAAACATGGGTGCGCTATTTACAATGTTTAAATATAAAAATAATGTTCAAATAATAGGAAAGAGAACCAAACAGTGGCGCCAAAGAAAAAAACAGAATATAAACAAAACAATCCTTATACTAAACCTAAACCTAACCAAAGGAAAAGGTAAAAAGGAAACCGAAATCTTCAGTGCATGCGGCACCTAAATAAATTATCTACCAAAACAAAACATACACAGAGTGGCGCTCACTCCTAACCTAGTGTATTTAACAGGTAAACACTACGGGCATGTATACCGCGGCATACTGACCTGTCGTTCTCTTTCCCAGAGAATAGAATTATGGGAACCCACAGCGTCAAACTGGGATACACATTGATACATCGATCGCTCAAACTGAAACATAAACACTAAGATACAGAGCAAACAGCACCCAACTCATTCCACTTAATAGTCAGTCAATCACCGTCTGAATCTCAATTCACAGTTTTAGTAATCTCACAACGCTACTTGAGCTCATGGCCGCTTCCGAGACAGAGAGCGAATGAATGAAAACGCCATCCTTTTGAACCCGGCTGGGCAACTCTGATTGGCTCCCAGGCTCCGCCCCAACGATGAGCGACGTCCCGCTAGGCCAGTCACAACAGCCTGCGAGCCGAGAGTGAGCTAAAAACAGAAAAGGATAATGAGCATACTATCAACACGTGCGAAGTATATCAGCGTGCACAGACTAGTGGAAACAAAAACAAACCCCACGTAGAACGTAACACTTCCCCCCTTAAGAATCAACTATATGGAGTAACTCAACAAATAGTTGATCAAATGCATTCGCTCAAATGCCACCATCGGCAGCTCTAGACAGGGCGTCGGCTATTATATTCTCGACACCTTTTTTATGCTTAATTACCAAGTTGTAACCCTGTACAATCAGAGACCAGCGCATCAAACGCTGATTCTGATTATACATACGTGATAAAAAAACTAAAGGGTTATGGTCGGTAAATACGGTGATTGGAATACTACTCGATCCGACGTACACATCGAAATATTGAAGTGACATTAAAAGTGCTAATGCCTCCTTCTCAATTGTCGAATAATTCAACTGGTGTTTGTTGAACTTACGTGAGAAATAACAGACCGGGTGATCAATTCCATCCTCACCCGTCTGAATCAATACAGATCCAGCACCAACAGAACTCGCATCTACATCAAGTTTAAAAGCAGTGTCGTAGCTCGGTGCAGCTAAAACAGGTGCATTACACAAAAGATCCTTGATCGTATTAAAAGCATGTTGACAATCCTCAGACCATCGGAATGTACGGGATGGACTAAGAAGCGCAGTTAATGGGTGTGCAATCGTCGAAAAGTTTTTACAGAAGCCACGGTAATAGCCAGACATCCCCAAAAATCGACGGAGCTCTCGTCGAGTAGTTGGAGCAGGAAACTCAGCTATAGCCGTAACTTTCGCTTCCAACGGGCGCACCTCCCCTTGACCCACTTCCTTGCCGAGATACGTAATAGTGGCCTGCCCAAACTCACATTTGGCTAAGTTTAAAGTCAACGAGGCTTTCTCCAAACGCTCAAAAACGGTTCGCAATGTTGAAATGTGTTCTGTCCAACCGCTTGAGTAAACTACTAAATCATCTAAGTAGGCATTGCACTTGGGTACTCCAGACAACACGATGTTAATAAGACGCTGAAAAGTGGCCGGAGCGTTACGCATGCCGAAAGCCATTACTGAGTATTGGAGAAAACTATCAGGGGTGACAAAGGCGGAAATGTCAGAAGCACGCCTCGTAAGAGGAACCTGCCAATAGCCCTTCAGCAAGTCTAGCTTACTGACATATCGGGCTGAACCGAGATTATCGACGCAATCTTCCATGCGCGGTAAAGGAAAACAGTCGGGCACCGTCACCGCATTTTTTTTCGATAATCAGTACAAAATCGCGCCGTGTCATCACTTTTCGGCACTAATAAGCATGGAGAGCTCCAGGGACTACAACTGAGCCGAGCAAGTCCATGCTCTACTAAATACTCAACCTCTTTCCGCATCACTTCTCTTTTTGCTGCATTTACACGGTACGCATGCTGTTTAATTGGGGCAGCATCACCCACATTAATGTCGTGCTCCAGAACTGTAGTGCGAGAAGGTACATCGTTAAACAAAGCAGGAAAATCAACAATCAACTGCATAATATCACATCCTTGTTGTTCAGATAAATGAGAAACATGAGATGTAAGATCAGATAATACCTCAGAATTCTTAAGTCGAGCACATTGCTGAGGAGTGTGACGAAAAACGATTCCATCCTCCGCATCTGTAATCTCGACAGCAGCACAAGTGAACACAGGAGATGACACAGGAGATGACATAGGAGCAATACTTTCTTCAACAAGTGACACCTTCTGGACAGCTTCCCTGTTGTGAAAAGTCTTTATCATATTTACGTGACACACACGGGTCTTCCTTTTCCTATCGGGAGTTCCGATTACATAATCAGTATTACTAAGTTTACGTACCACCTCGTATGGTCCAGAGAACTGTGCTGATAAGGCGGACCCTACCATAGGCAGCAACACCAACACTTGATCACCCGTACTAAAAGTACGCTCTACAGATTTACGGTCATAAAAACCCTTCATCTTACCCTGAGCCACTTCAAGTGACTCTCTGGCCACAGAACAAGCTTGATGCAAGCGCTCACGGAATTTACTCACGTAATCCAGCACGTTCATTTTCGGGCTAGACTCAACAGACAATAGATTCTCTTTGAGCATTTTCAAAGGTCCTCTAACAGTGTGTCCGAATACTAATTCGGCAGGACTGAATCCAAGACTTTCTTGAACTGCTTCTCTGACCGCAAATAAAAGTAATGGTACCCCCTCATCCCACTCTTTTCCTGTTTCCATACAGTACTTTCTGAGCATTGACTTTAACGTTTGATGGAAACGTTCGAGTGCCCCCTGGCTCTCAGCATGATATGCACTTGCAACCCGATGGGAAATGTTTAAACTTGACAACACTTGAGAAAAGATTCTCGAAAGAAAATTAGTGCCTTGATCTGTCTGCACAACCTTTGGTAACCCAAATGTAGAAAAAAAACTTAACAAGTGCTCTAGTTACGACAGGTGCTGTGATCCTTCTCAATGGGATCGCCTCGGGGAATCTAGTTGCAGTACACATTATGGTCAATAAAAACTGATTACCGGTCTTAGCCTTAGGCAAAGGGCCGACACAATCAACAATAACGTGCTCAAACGGTTCTCCGATCGCTGGAATAGGAACAAGTGGAGCACACGGAATGACTTGGTTCGGCTTGCCAGTGATCTGACAGGTGCGGCAAGTGCGACAAAATTGTGTAACATCAGTTTTTAATCTAGGCCAAAAGAAGTGTCTTAAAATTCGGTGATAGGTTTTCTTTATTCCTAGATGTCCTGACAGGTCGTGATCATGAGCTAAAGATAAAACTTGCAGGCGATAACATGACGGAATCACGATCTGACACACACTACTCCATTCAGCATCCTCTGCAATCTCCGAACGCCATTTACGCATCAATACGTCATTCTCAACAAAATATACTGCTTTTCTCTCTCGAGATTTCTTTGTGGAAACAGCAGCAACAAAATACTTCTGGAGACTTTCATCCTGCTTTTGAGCAGCAATAAGTCTCTCGCGCGTCACGCGCAGTTTTACACAAGTAGTATCTGGCACATGCACATTTTCAACAGTTTTGACGTCGTCAGATACAGCATCATTGATAAAAATAGGTGCGATAAAAGATGAAGCCAAATCATCAGCCTCTACTTTACGAGCTTGAGCCCGCGTCACTACACAAGTCGAAAACGTTTCTGGATATGACTGTGATAATTCATCAGGCTGTTCGAGCATCACTGGATTGTCAAGGACTTCCAACAAAGGCATAATTTTCCCACCGGCTAAATCATTGCCTAAAATAAATTGTACCCCACTCACAGGTAAACGTTCACGAACAGCTACTTTCACAAAACCCGTGCATAGTTCTGATTCTAAGTGAATTTGATGCAACGGAACTTGAACGAGACCCATCTCTATGCCCTGGACTAGAACATGACTGCCACAAAACGTCTTCTCCGAGAACGGCAGTACATCTGCACTAATAAAGGACTGCATGGCCCCAGTATCACGGAGCATCTGAACTTTTACCCGTTCCTCAGAATTTTTCGCAACGGAAATGAACCCTTCCATCAGAAAAGGTACGTAACTAGAATCAGGCTTGTCGTTACACTCAATTTTTTTAGAATCAATCCGTTTCACAAAACCAGCACTCTTGGGTACAGAACTTGACTGTTTTCGTTTCAGTACAATACACTCGGCAATTAAATGACCAGGTTTGTGACAATAAAAACATTCTCGATCTTCCTTTGATTTTAGATTAACTGATTTTGGTCGAGACGGACTACTCGGTCTCACCTGAACAGCAGTTTTCTCAAGTCGCGCAGCAACAAACACATTTTTATGCGTCAACGAAAACTCATCTGCCAGAACAGAAGCTTGAGATAAAGACGTCACTTTTTGTTCATTCAAGTAAATGACAACACGTTCAGGAATACAATTCTTGAATTCTTCCAAAAGAATTAATTCCCGCACGTCTTTTAAATCATTCACTTTACTAGATGCACACCATTTGTCAAACAAAGTGCCTTTTTCCCTCGCAAACTCAACAAAACTCTGACCAGCCTTTTTCTTATGACCCCTAAACTGTTGTCTGTACGCTTCTGGCACCAGCTCGTATGCGCGCAAAATTGCCACTTTTACTACCTCATAATTTACGCTATCCTCTAAGGACAACGTAGCACAAACATCTTGAGCCTTACCCGTTAACTTGCACTGTAACAGCAGAGGCCAGACCTCTTTAGGCCACTGAAGTGTGGAAGCAATCCGCTCAAATACGCTAAAATATGCGTCAACTTCTGTCTCACGAAACTGCGGCACAAGAGAAATGTGTCTACTGACCTCAAAGTTGGTTGCCCCCGAGCCAGTCCTTGCCGAAGCATCAGCGGCTGGTAAGGGTTGCACAACTGGAACAGGTGTCAATTTAGCTGCATTCAATTCAAGTTCACGGAGCTTAACCTGCGTGTCCGCCTCGATTTCGAGTCTGCGGACTTCAAGTCGAAACTCCACATCCGCTCGACGTATCTCTGCCCGTTCACGAGCCTCCATCTGGAGTCGCGCTATGCGAACTTTCAGTCGCGCATCACCACCTGAAAACTCCGAGTGCGGCGAAAAAGGATCGAAGGGCGGCAAGACGGATTTGACTTCAGAACCCTCCATCTCAGCCGTCTCGCTCTGCTCCTCCTCCTCAGGGTGACTGTCAGCACCAGTGAAAACTTCGCTAACAGCTGCAGCAGGCAACACTAAAACACCTAGTTCCACCAACCTTTGGGATACAGTCGACCTAATCTCTTTTTTTAGCCGCTGCTTCGAAACAGCAATCTGAAAATGAGCAGCGATACTCAGCAAATCATCCTTCCTACATTTATCCAACTGCTCCACTGTAGGTGCTCTCACAAAGGTGTCTAAATCAAAATCAGACATACTTGATTCTACCAAAATCACTAACACTGACCAAACAATCAACCAACCCATCCGTTAGTCCCTGCGCATATCAACACTATACAAGGAAAGTACTGAACATGATCATTCCACCACTCACACCAGCAGTAGATATAACTCGGGAAATAATAAGAATCTAAAGGATCCCGGATGAGCCCCCATTAAATGTTACGATCTTTTTAGAGTCTAGGAGATGTTACGCAACACTTATTTTATTAATACTGCTGATGGATGAGTACGGTGGAAAAGAACCATGACAGACTCAACTTGAAAAGACAAACTGGATTTTTATTGTCATAAAGCCGAAGCCACTAGTTCCAGTTCGGAAGAAAACATGGGTGCGCTATTTACAATGTTTAAATATAAAAATAATGTTCAAATAATAGGAAAGAGAACCAAACAGTGGCGCCAAAGAAAAAAACAGAATATAAACAAAACAATCCTTATACTAAACCTAAACCTAACCAAAGGAAAAGGTGAAAAGGAAACCGAAATCTTCAGTGCATGCGGCACCTAAATAAATTATCTACCAAAACAAAACATACACAGAGTGGCGCTCACTCCTAACCTAGTGTATTTAACAGGTAAACACTACGGGCATGTATACCGCGGCATACTGACCTGTCGTTCTCTTTCCCAGAGAATAGAATTATGGGAACCCACAGCGTCAAACTGGGATACACATTGATACATCGATCGCTCAAACTGAAACATAAACACTAAGATACAGAGCAAACAGCACCCAACTCATTCCACTTAATAGTCAGTCAATCACCGTCTGAATCTCAATTCACAGTTTTAGTAATCTCACAACGCTACTTGAGCTCATGGCCGCTTCCGAGACAGAGAGCGAATGAATGAAAACGCCATCCTTTTGAACCCGGCTGGGCAACTCTGATTGGCTCCCAGGCTCCGCCCCAACGATGAGCGACGTCCCGCTAGGCCAGTCACAACAGCCTGCGAGCCGAGAGTGAGCTAAAAACAGAAAAGGATAATGAGCATACTATCAACACGTGCGAAGTATATCAGCGTGCACAGACTAGTGGAAACAAAAACAAACCCCACGTAGAACGTAACAGCGAGATTTTAGTAAACCCTTTAAAATGGACACCACATCAGCTGATACATCACCACTCAACAGCTTTTTCCGTGACATCCATATGGCCAATTTTGCTTGCCCAAATAGAAAATTGATCAAAACATGAACTTCCTTTCTAGTACTTCGATATTTTGGTCCATAAATGAAAAAAATCGGTGTAAAAACTTCCCCCAGAGTATTACACCACTCTTCCAAACTTTTAAAAAGTACCTGAAGCCTTTCGCATTCTAGAAACAAATGAAAAACAGTTTCCTCCTCTCCACACACAGGACAACCCCTCCCTGCCTGTGGGTCAAAGTGTGCTCTGTGTCTGTTCGTAGCTATAATCCCGTGTACAATTCTCCACTGCAGATCTCCAGATCGCTTCTCAAGGGGGGGGTTTGTACACGGACCGCCAGCTACCTTTAGGGGAAGCGCCCAGCCCAAACATCTCCTGCCATTTCGACTCTTTGACACTCTCCAGGGATTTGAGATGCCATATTTTAACACACAAAGTATAAACGTCTTTCTTTCCAGCATCTCGAAACAGAACCAGCTGTGGTGTTTTAAAAGATAACAAGCAACCCTCCTTTTCTTGCCATGTCCCTGTCTCCGCAGACACACTCAGCTCTGGAAATACACATGTGTCCACCTCCTCTTCAAAGGTTTCCAGTGCCAGTCTGTAGTCCTGTGGCAGAGACTCTAAAATCTGGTCCAACACTTTCTGTGCCCATCTGATTGATCTTAGTCTCATTTTTAAAGCCAGACTTTCAGCAGTTATCCATTCTTGTCTTTCTATTAAATGTCCAATTTTTACAATTTTCGCTTCCCACATGGCTTTTCTAAGGGTGTCTGATTTAAAAATTTCCACATCTAATTCACGATTAAAAAATAGCGGTTCTTCTGTCAGCCATAAATTCTGTGTCCCGTTTCCACTCCGTGAAAAATTGAAAAGTGTCCATGATCTTAAAATCGATCGATAAAAAGAGCTCAGTCCAGAAAGGTCCAGTTTGTTAATATCCATAAGGAAAAGGTGGCGATCTAGACCCATGTTTCCCGCTCTCCTCATGAGGGCACAGGCGACTCCAGCCCAGCTCACCTCTTCTCCATAGAGCAGTCTCTGTGCTGTCTGGATTCTGAAGGTCTTGATTCTAGACGAGACATCGATCAGCCCCTGGCCTCCTTCATGTGTAGGCAGATAAAGAACTGCCGCCTTCAACCAGTGATGTCCTGTCCAGAAAAACTCCACCAGTTGCCGCTGAATTTCTCTCACCATCTCTTCAGGAGGTTCAATTATTGCCATCTTGTGCCATAAGGAAGATGCAACCAAATTGTTACAAACCAGTACCCTCCCCCTGTAGGATAGCTGGGGTAGCAACCATTTCCAGTTAGACAACCGAGCACACACTTTCTCCACTAGGCCCTCCCAGTTTTTTCTTTTGTACTCTTCTGTCCCTATAAAAACCCCCAAGTATTTGAAGCCTGCTCTTCCCCACTGTAAGCCACCAGGAAGTACCGGACCTTTAAGAGCTTTTCCACACCACAAAGCATCACATTTACCCCAATTTACAACTGCTGAGGAGGCTCTGCTATAACACTCTAAGGCCCCCTGAAGCATCTGAATGTCATTTTGCTCCCGTATTATAACAGTGACATCATCAGCGTAAGCGGAAAGTTTAATATTAGAGAATACAGTGTCAACCTTTAGACCCATTAACTCTTTCCTCAACTTACATAGAAAAGGTTCGATTACAATACTGTACAGTTGACCTGAGAGAGGACAACCCTGTCTGATACCTCTTTCTACACTTATTGGGATACTCAAACCACCAGCCATTTTTATCATACATTTAGCCTCGGTATATAAGAGTTTAATTTTTGAAATAAAACTAACCCCAAAACCAAAAGCCTTCAACGTTTCAAAAAGAAAAACATGGTCAACCCTATCGAAAGCCTTTTCTTGATCCAACGATAACAAACCAACATTTTCATCATTACAATGAGTAAAATCAAAAATATCTCTTATTAGGTGAAGATTATCTGTAATGGATCTATTCTTTATACAATATGATTGATCTTTATGCACAATTTCTTGTAGCACTAAATTCATTCTATTGGCCAAACATTTAGAGAATATCTTATATTCAGTGCATAAAATCGCTACTGGCCTCCAGTTCTTTAAAAGTGTCAAATCACCCTTTTTTGGGAGCAACGATAAAACAGCACGTTGGCAACTTGTTGGAAGAACACCATCCAGAAAGCATTTTTGTAATATTTTAAAATAGTCCTCACCAATAATGTCCCAAAAGAATTTATAGAATTCACCAGGAAGACCATCGAGCCCTGGGTGCGACCTGAGGAGAGCCCCTTTACGGCCGCAGTGACTTCATCGAAGGTTAGCTCAGTCTCTAGAGAAGCCTTGTGTTGTTCAGTCAGAACAGGAAGATCCCTGAGCAGCTCATTCCTGCAGTGTTCATCTGAGCCTTCAGCAGAGTACAAACTGGAGTAAAAAGACACAGCAAGCCTGCGCATCTCCAGCGGATCTACAAAGTACATCTGCTTTTGTTGGCTCTTTTTTCGCTCCAGATTAAAGAAATAGTTAGTAGGAGCATCAGAGTCTTTTAAAGTCATAAAGCGGCTTCTTATAAGAGCTCCTTTAACTTTTTCATTTAAAATAGAGCTTAATTGATTTTTTTTTTCAGTCCATAAATCCTTTAGACTATCAGCATCATTATCAGTCATCATTTTTTTTTCAATAACACAAATCTCTCTTTCTAGCCCCTCCAAAGTTTTCTTTAATTCAAAAGAGGAATGAGATGCATATTTTTGGCAAAAATCTCTTATATGCACTTTCCCGACTTCCCACCACTGTATCACACTTTCAAAATACTTTTTTCTGTTTTCCAGGTCTCCCAAAAAAATTTAAAAGTTTCACAAAATTGTTTATCCTCCAAAAGTTTTATATTAAAATGCCAATAACAACTTTTGTGTGTGCTTTTTGCCAAAGCAACGGCAACTGTAATGAATTTATGATCAGAAATAGCATTTGGAATGATATTTACATTGACAACTCTATTTCTCATATTGTAAGACAAATAAAAACGATCCAAACGAGCGGCAGAAATATTTTCATTACAAACTCTCACCCATGTATATTGCTTTGTAAGGGGATTATGTTCTCTCCACACATCTACTAAACGTAACTTTTGTACAACACCAGCTAAACAGGAGGCTGACCCCGCATGAGGCTCCTCCCTGTTTCTGTCTAGTGTAAAATCCAGAGTACAGTTCCAGTCTCCTCCAACAACAATAAAAACATCATCTTTTTCTTCCCTTATTATTCTTTCTAACCTTGTAAAAAAAGTTAAACGATCCGCTCCAACATTAGGAGCATAGATATTCACAAACAAAAAAGTCAAATTACAAATTTCAGCCTTCACTATTAAACACCTTCCTGGCTCCACTTCATTTTTTGATAGAATGTTTACTTTTACAGAAGAGGAAAAAAGGGTAGCTACACCGGCACTTAGATTCGTCCCATGACTCAAAACATAGTCTCCTTTCCACCACAATCCCCATTCAACTTCATTGCTATGAGTACTATGGGTCTCTTGTAGGAAAGTAACACTTAACTCCTTCAATTTTATCATTTCTGATAATATCACATTTTTCCTCCCATCTCGCATCCCATTAATATTAAGAGATCCTACCCGCAAACACTCCATTAAAGAGAAAAGGAGAAAAAAGCAGAAAAGAAAATCAAAGTTAAAAATCCTCATCATAATTTTGTTGTTCCCCTCGTCATTCTTTCTCTTCCTATTTTCTTATTCTGTCTTATAACAGTTAAAAACTTTTTAAGACGGAACCTCTTTTGTTGTGAGATTTTTTCATAACTACTCGTTTTTCTTGCCTTCATCACAGAATTAACAAACTTTTCGATGTCCGGGAAATAATCATCAATTTCAACCCCCGACTTTCCTTTTGTCTTATCTAAGAAGGCATTAATCTCTTCAACAGTGTATAGATCATTTTCATCCTCTCCATCAGACCACTGCTCTCCCTCTTTCATGCCATCATCAGTAAACTGTGAACACTCCTCTACCTCATCAGCAATGTTCTCCTCTGAGCCTCCTACCTGAGCTCCCTCCTCAACAACCACCTCCTCTACAACTCCTTTTCTTCCATCCTCCATCTCAATCATCTCAGAAACAGCAGCATTCTGTGAGCCAATCTGTACAGTAGCATGAGTATCATTCACACGTTCAACATTGACACTCACCTCCTCTTGTCTTCTCGCCTCCTCTGTCACTCCTCCATCTTGTTCCACACTCCTCTGCTCTACTACAGTATTATTTCGATGTTCAACAGTAACTCCAGTATCTTCTCTAGATGTGGACGGCCTTTGCTCATCTCGATGTGGACACGCGACACGTTTATGGCCCAAATCACCGCACTCGAAGCACTTCAAACTCTCAGTGCTCGCATAAATCATGAACGTGTTTTCTCCGTGATTCACACGGAAAGAAACTTCAAGAGTACGCGTGGGTGAAGTAAGAAACATATAGAGCTGACGTCTAAAAGAGAGTACATGTTTGAGTGCCGCATTTTTACACCCGAGGGGAATCATTTTTACAGGACTCGCTATCTTACCGAACCTCTGCAACTCTTTTATAATCACGTCATTCGACACGAACGGAGGCGCGTTTGATATATTGATTTTTGTTGCCGGCGCGGATAATGGGCTGACAGCAACAAACGTTTCTTTGACCCATAACCCGCTCACAGTTAACTGATTTACCAGTGGTTCAGATTTCAAAAACACCACAATCGCTTTATTCATTCGCGATGCCGACCGTATATTATCAAAACCGATCTGTTCACCGATAACTACGAGCAAATCTTCCACTGTCACTCCAGGCTCTGGCACACACCTGCAGCCATGGCGGAGTGACAGAGCTGACTCGGGAACAGACTCCATACCGGCGTCTATCTGACGCACGCGGTTTGAGAACCGCGCCTTTTCGTTCTCTCACCTCTGCCTAACACTAGTAAAGAAAAAAACGAGGGGAAGAACAAAAAAAAAGAAAAAAGCAGTTTCTTTCGCTCACTCAAACAACACGCTCCACTCTTCCACCCACACTCACACATGCGCAGAGAGAGAGAGAGAGAGAGAGAGAGAGAGAGAGAGAGAGAGAGAGACTGTTCGTGTTTGTTTGTGTGTCTGTTCCAATAGTATCCAGCTGCAGACCCGCAGCACCACCAGTTTCAGAACCCCAGCGCCAGAACCAGAGGTAAGGGGCGGAGCTTACGTTCTAACACCAGCGCCAGAACCGGAAGTGAGGGGCGGAGCTTACGTTATAAACCAAGTAACGCCACCTAACGTTTTGAAGCGTAATTTGCTTAGACACGAAATGGCGTGCTTTTATTACACACGAAACCTCATACTTTATATGTGTTATAATGATACATTAAGGTACAGCAATAAGAATTTTAAAATATAGATTTTTTGTGATATAATTGTATAGTTATCCATTTCATTGTATTATGAGAGTTACTTCCGGGCATTTTAATATAACTTATGGGCATTTTAATATAACAGTTTAATTATTTTAGCTAAGCAGTTTATACATAAGTGTAGATTTATGAATGTAAGACCTTTGTTTTTGATTTTTATGAAGGAGTTAACTCTGTAGAAAGCTTTTAAAGACATAAAAACAAGACAAGCCTGGGAGGTTTCAAAATTATACACAATTTGACAACTGATTAGACCTCTGTGTTATTTTATGTTCTATTTATTTATTTATTTATTTATTTATTTATTGTGTTTACAAAATCTTAAATTGTTTTGATATTGAAGGTATGGTTAATATGAATTTGTAATGCCTGATATTGATTGTTTAATAAAAAATAAAAAAAATCAATAAAAACGTATGGCCATTTTATATAAAATATACTTTATTTCACAAGAACATGTGCAGCATGCGTTTTTCTTCATGTAAAATAATAATGTCAAAAATCTAAAAAAGAGAGAGAAAATTCGGCATTGTTTTAAAAGAAACAAATAAAACAATAAATATGTATACAACAAATGACCAATTCACCCATATTTTATCACAACAATCCTGTATAAATTTAACTTACAATGTATCAAATGAGGAACTCACTCTCAGGCCCATTTTGTCCTTACATTCTTGCAAAAATAACTATAATGCAAAAATAATAATTCCGCCCCTCCCTCACTTCCGGTTCTGGCGCTGGGGTTCTGGCGCTGGGGTTCTGAAACTGGTGGTGCTGCGGGTCTGCAGCTGGATATGTCTCGTCTGTTCGTGTGTGTGTGTGTGTGTGTGTGTGTGTGCGTGTCACAAATCATAAATTGTTTCTTCAACTTATTAAAATATCTTACTTTACTGCAACTATCTGTTTCTGCTTCTTTATTATATTTATAGTCTGTGATTTATAAAATACATTATATCCTTCATCACACATATTGTGTCTGGTCACTTTATAGATATAGGTATTTTATATATTGGACATATTTATATTTATACTGTTTCTCTTTTACTGTATTCTGTTTTTATTCAGAGCCTTGCAACGAAATCTCGCTCAACTATATATTGTGAATGTACTGTGTTGAATGACAATAAAGTCTGTCTAAGTCTATAGGAGAATATTATATTACTGTTAAGCCTAATATGGATATTAAAATATGCCGAACCATGTGTCCTGTATCATAGCTACATGAATGACCTTTGCAGCAAAAAAAACCGCGTGAAAATCAGTTCAGTATTCAGTGAGATATGATTAATTTAATGCGCTGACAGATCATTACACCAGCCATACAGATTACACTGAGCGGAGCGGATGACCGGTTTAAGATGGCGGCTCCAATTCTCGTCCGTGCCAATAGGCAGTAGCGGTCGATAGGGCGTCTACCTATATGATGTCTATGTCTGAGACTGCCATGGGAACTGAGGAAAGCGGAAGTGACGCGTGTCGTGGAGCAGCCGATAGATGCAAACACTGAACCCCATTCATTTCCAGTGTTTCCGAAGTACGCTCGCTGGTAAGTTGATCAAATCACTGTATTTGTCACTTTTAAACACTTTAGCCGTACTTTAAAGTTGTATTTTATGTAGCCAGCTTTAGTTGATGTTTATTGGAAGAGAATAGTTAATTGCAGATAGCTTACGTGACCAACACGTGACTAGTCAGTCAGAAATGTGTACATCCAATACTGAGGTCATAGTTAAATGTGATGTTGCACTTCATAGTTTTTTTGTCAGCCCTATTTACATACATGAGGTGGTCAGAATATTAGAAATACTTCTGGATATATAAAGCAAATAAGTACAGCATCAGCAGCCCCCACAAATAATAAGAGCTCAATGCTAAAACGTGTAAATGAATGTACACCATGACCGTGTGTAAAATCCTGAACATTATAGAAAATAAGAATTTATGGCTGAGCATACAGTATCATAATGCAATAAAAATATAATTGCATAATGTGTTGGATGAGCAAAATTATCATCCAGCTTCTTCTATAATGTTGGTGTGTAAGAATAACAAAAGTGTATATCAGTGGGATATATTTCCTGCAGTTGTGTACTTAAAGAATATTTGGAGACTTTTGGGATATTGTATTTCAGAGAAATTCCAATTTTAAATAATGGCCCGTACCGGAAAAAAATGTTGCTTGTCAATGACGCAATATCCGCGCTATCCTCGTTTCCGCTCGTACTGCCATAGCTATGATGTAACCATGGCGACAGACCTGGACAACTGCGTAGTGCGTAACGTTTAGCGGCACGCTGTTCTTGTTTCGTTCACACATTATAGACCATGGCAAGCAGACTTTGGGACAAAAAAGGAGAACTAAAATGAGGCTCAATATCGGCGTGGCGTTTTCGAGATGTCGAGAGCTAGCGTCCGTGGCTAACTTGGACTTGACAGAGCTTCACGACTTAACAGCGACACCGCTCTTGCACACACTTTTTTTGACAGGTTAGCAAATGTACATAAAACTAATCAATGTTATATAGCTTAACATGATGAACTGTTAGAATATGATCAGTATGTTTTTCTAATGTCGATCTAGCTTACTAGTAAGCTGCTAGTTTCATATAGCTAGCAAACGAGCTAACTCATAGAATAACATTATAACTTTCAACACACTCAAATGCAGTTTAGTGTGATAGTGTAACGTTAGAGCAAGTGGAACAGCGCTGCGTTTCCTCACAAGTTTAATTTGTGGCGGCAAATCAATACCAATACTAACTGAACGCACGACTGATGCTGGCACGTGGCGGTTAATGACTTCCGCGAGAGGAAAACAGATCTACACGTGAGGGAACGGGAACTCGAGAGCTTGACATCTCCTCTGCACGCAATACAAGCCATCAATACAATACAAGCGCAGGGTTTGAATGAGCTCGCGAGTTCCCGTTTCCTCGCGTGTAGATCTGTTATCCTCTCGCGGAAGTCATTAACCGCGCGCGCCAGCATCAGTCGTGCGTTCAGTTAGCATTGATTTGCCGGCATATTAATTTGTGTGATAAACTGACCTGTGTGAGTAATTCAGCACTTGTGGGTAGTTCGGTAGAATTAAATATCCTTTTTCCTTTATATCCGCGGGACTCGCGTGTGATATCTGTCTATTATTAGCACTCGCGACCTGATTCATACCACTGTAATGTTAAAAAACATGAATGTTTTCACTCATCCATTAACATTATTAGATCCATCAGCTTGACAGCAAGTCCCAAATCTTGGGTCGCATGACTTAACAATATTACACGAGTAACCGCACACCGACACGTTGTGGCTATTGAGCCTTCATCAGGGTGTGGGTCGCAAACACACTCAGAGTCCTTTTAAGCAGAAAGCATGAAAGACATTTTAAACATACATTAAATAATCAAGATATCATTAACAGGTTAAGTAAAATATAATATATAGGCTAACATAGTGCATTTATTTAGTGCAAGAGTTTATTTATAGGAACCAAAGTTGTGGACACTGAATCACTTCTGCTGAGGTAAATATAATGCTAGTGACAAGCTATGCTGTTTTATTGACGTCTTTCCGCTGCTGAAACACTGGTTGAGCGATTACACGAGTTATGATGCCTTTCAGTAAGTATACTGCATCTTTCAACATACCTTCAGGTGTTTATTCTGTAACTGAGGAAGAGATGATCGCGTTTACTCGCGCGCCGCGCTGCCGCTTCAAATGAGGAGCTTAGCGATCTGTCACGCCACATCAAAGAGCGCCAAAACGCCATTTATTGTTTGAATTTCGTGATCAAATAGACAGAATTTGAAAGATTACACCTTGCTTATTATCGAAAGTAACAAAACACGGAGCTTATTATTTGGTGTTAATGGTGGTTAGGCTACAAAGCTGAATTCGTTGTGTACTGTACAAAAGACATGAGAGCCGGGCTGGGCGGGGCCGGGGTAGTAGGGGGCGGGGAGGGGCGTGTTCGGTACGCATTGAGAGTATCGCGATTCGAATCGTGTGTTCTTTATCGCGGTTTTTCGGTTCGATTCGAATATCGTTACACCCCTATTATGTAATATAGAATAGGGCCGTCACTTTTCTGAAAAAATCCTGTTCGATTTTTGAGACCTAAGTGTTCATTGAATCGATTGTAAAATCGATTTTCCGTGTCTAAAGACGTTTCCATTTTCAACACCAAATATAGGCAAATCCACTGACAACTAACAGGCATTAGGACGAACGTGAAGAGGGCACTTGAGACGCGCAGCGCCCACAAGTCAGCAATATTCCTGATGATTTATTGGCGTGAAGTTTCGTGCACAATGACAAACAGGAGTGCTACATTCAGGGATTGAAATTAACACCCTCAACTCGCCAAATGCGGGTAAAAATGAACTTTGGCGGCTAACGCTGTCAAATCAAGAGGCGTGCGTCTATGTTCACTCACTTTCTTTGCTGTGGAAGTTCGTGTAAGCCAAATCTGTGTGGATTCAGCACAAATACGCAACTCGTGAGTCCTCGTCATAGAGATATACACATCTATGAGTCCTCGTGATATATTAAATACAGCGTATTGCGCAGAATCTGCGCATTTCTGGCTTACTTGAACACACACGTCACTAAGCAACGGCTCTGGCAACAAATAACGGCGCGCTTGTTCACTTGCCTTGAAGTAATAGCGAATATTAAAAAGCATTTGGTTAACAGCAAAGACATTATTATTTTCCAAAATCCTACATGTTCTATTGATCTGTCCACCTAAAACACATTATTGGTAAAAAAAAAAAAAATACATAAAAAAAGGCCGTTAAAATCGATTCCCTATTTTCGTTTCGATACTTGTTGTTGGTTGGTCCGATCGATTGTGCAATCGATTTTCGAACGTAAAGTGACAGCCCTAATATAGAATAATCAAAAATCACAATAGAGAAGGAATTATTAGATAAGTAGCAAAGACATATCTCACCAAAACATCCACAGAAAGTGTAACAAAACAGAATCAACCATGTACTACAACATCACATAAGATATCGATGAAATATACAAATCAGAATAAACAATTTATTCTCAGTTCCAAAATGTGAATATAAAAATAAAAATATAATGATACAACTAGAAAACAACACCAATCGTGGAAACCGTAGTCAAATTGCAAAAGAGGTAAAAAAATATCGAATTCCCCAGTTAAACCTGGAAATTTGATTGCTTTCAATGTATATATCCTCTGTGGTAGCGGATTAACCCTTTCTCCTCCTCTTTTTGGGTTAGGAACATGTTCTATACCGACTATTTTCAATGTGCTTGTACTACCATGATTTTTATCTCTATAATGTAGGGCCATGGGATATTGAGGATTACGAACTCAAATGGCATTCTTATGTTCTGCTAGTCTAATCTTGTAAATGATTTCAAAATAGAACTCGTGGCCTGATGTATGTCTATAAACATATTTGTCTTGGCCATGTTATCACAGTGATTGCAATTGTTTATTGTAGGTGCTTACCAAAATACAATGGAAGGAGATTCAGGCAGGACTTACTTCAAGCCCAGACGTTTCCAAGCAGCACCGCAGTAATGACTTTATGAACAACTTCACTTATAAGATTGATAATATTAGGGAGAAAATTATAACTATGCAAACGTCTACTACAGTGTCGCATCAGACAGTGCAGTGTAGTCTCCCTGAGGAAAAATTTGATTCATTTGTTGCTATAGGAGAGGAAGAATTTTCTGGTATTTGCGAGTGACTCGTGGCCCCTACTGTCCTCGGAGGTGGTTAAAGTACACAAACAGTGCGTGAAACTAAGTTCCCGGTAGGTGTGACAGCGTTACAGTTCCATATCACCGCGCGTAGTTAACTGCAGGGCCGGGTTAACCATATGGGCAACTGGGCAATTGCTCAGGGACCAAAGATCTCTAGGGCACGAGCAAAATACTGTATCTGGTAACCTCCCGCTTTATATTAAACAAACTGTCAACACGGGCTTTTGCGCTGCACAGAGAGACGCTGCACTGCCTATGACTTTGAAGATGAGCAAAAAGACACCCTTCACTAAATATCTACAGTGGCGTTGGGCGAGGGCGTGAGGTGCTTCAAAGCAGCTTTTGACGCGTTCGACCCGAGTTCGAATCCGCCTTTTGCCGAACTCTCTCTTCTCCCTTTTCCCAACACCGAAACCGTGATATGGCTTTGTGCCTTTATAAAACAGCACAAGACTGTAATTAAGTAGCCTATATAGCCATTCTGTTTGTGCTGCGTGATTTAAAGAAAAGTGTGCACTTTGCTCACGCGATCAGCATGGTGATCTGGTGTTTTCTCCAAAATAAAAGCTCAAGGGTTTATTACTTGCAAGTGAAGAAATTAGGACAAAAGTATTGTAATTTTCCTATACAATAGTGTAAGTAAAATATACTTTTGAAATATTCATTTTCATTTATACAGTAGGCTACATTTATAGGCTATATGGATTTTACGTAATAGGAATAATTATATAAATCATTATTACATTATTATAATAATCGTGTGGCATACTAAAACAGACTGAGACTCTATATCATAACTAAAAAGATATTTGAGCCCTCTTTAATGTCCAGGTACAAGTCAATGCTTTTCCTTTGTTCAGTGTCACAGTTCATGGGTTGAAGCCGGTTAAAGCTCTTAATTGTGAGCTCTCAAAGTGCACCAGCTTGATGCATTTAACCTTAAAATGTACAATATTTTCTTGCGGGGGAGCATGCCCCCAAACCCCCCTGGGACAGAGGTCCACCCAACATAGTTTTACAAAATCCTATGGAAAAGAACAATAATTTATGAACTTTACTCCAAAAACAACGTTTCTTTTAAATCAGTAAAACGGTTAATGCCAAATTAAAATTGGACAAACTATACATTTGGCCTGCCTAAGGGGGGCCTACAAGACATTGTGCCCAGGGGCCTCTGAACTCTTAATCCGGCCCTGGTTAACTGTAATAACGGAAAATAGGATACAATTCATAACAAGAAAAAACATGCAGCCCCATGCGCTTGATCTGATATTTTCAATGTCTAACTTCACAATCAATGGACACATGCAGTTTAATTTTAATAAATAAAGTATGTAGTCCTATCTATAATAAATAGAAAATTAAACTGAATATATACATTGATAGTCCTGCTGCACGTACGGGTTTTCGTAATTATTCCAGATAATATAACAAATAAATAATTATTGATAGGTCTACTTGTTAAAATGGCTTTGTGTGTTTCATTTATTAGGTTAACTACTGTCAATAATAGAAAAAAAAGAATGAACGAATTAATTAAAACGAATTGAATAAATAAATAAAGCAAGTATTGCGATTCGATTTTGTGATATATTGCGATTCATGTACCCCATTTTATTCATTATATCATTAAGGCATTACAAAAAATTAGGAAAACAAGACTGCTCAACTCACTTAAAATGTCACATTTAATTCTGTGAACAATGAACAATATCTTCTATTAACTGAAGTGCAAAAACTTTGTCCTTGAACAATGAACATTCAGGACACAGGACGTTATTACAGGACCGGACGTATTATTCTCTGAATAGGAGACTCTCACATGAATGAATGGTGAGCTCCCAGCACATAACTTAAAATTATTTAAATACAATAGAGTAACATAAAGCAGACATTTTTTGAATGAATAAAGGTTTATTCGGTTTCTAAACATGAAACAGAATATATATACATCAAATTCATTACAAACAAAGAAGGTAACCGAACAGGTGTAGGCTGAAGCCGTGGCTTATTACGCCTACCCTATTTACAAAACAATATCTACCATCAAAATTTGAACATAAACAATATACATGTATAAAAATATGCATACATACACACATTTCTACATACACATACAGCTTATATACCCGTATATGTACATATATACATACGAACCTCTGCACTTGATTACAAATATTTATTTACTATTTATATTATTGAAATCTAAGCACAACATTTATGCCTAAACTTATCTTGGACAATTTTTCTTAAGCATCCGAATATTTGTCAAAAATTATAATTTTAAACTGTTTTTTGAATGGAATTGATCCTCTTAAGGTCATCAGTGAGACCATTCCACAAGTCGACCCCTTTTACCGAGATGGTGTTCATTTTAAAGTTTGTTCTGACCATCTGTTTTTTAAACATGTTCTCTCCTCTTAAGTTATATTTCTGTTCCCTGTTTTCAAACAAACATAATATATTTTCGGGAACTATTTTCCTATTAACTTTGAACATAAAAACGGCAGTATTCAGACTGACTAAATCGGGAAATTTTATTGCTTTAAATTTACAGAATATAGAATTTGTCGGTTCATTATACAGGGAATGATTAACTATCCTTATGGCTTATATTTTTTGTAAAATAAAAATGGATTTTGTGTTTGTAATGTAGGCATGCCCCCATATTTCAACACAGTAAGGAAAATATGGAACAATAAGAGAACAATACAAAATATACAAAGAAGGCGTATTTAAAAAGTACTTGGTTTTGTGTAATATAGCTATTATTTTAGACAGTTTGGATTGGACATGAGCGATGTGAGGTTTCCAGGATAGTTTATGGTCTAATATTATTCCAAGAAATTTGTTTTCATTTACCCTTTCTAGTTCCACATCATCAATCTTTAGGCTCATGCTGGTTTTAATTTGTCGATTACTAAATATGATATATTTTATATTTTATAATAATAATAATATAAACATATAAACATAATAATAGAGTAGCATACACCTGAGAATAATCATAGAAATAAGAGTAACTTAGAGCTTCAATCAAATTGAGAAAAATAAACAAAAATGTGTACTGCTAGAGTCCAGTCCTGTTAGCTGCAAGGTCATCAACCAAAATTCATTTGGAAATATGTGCATTTTTGTTTAGAAAAAGGAGTTGGTCAACATGCTCAGATGTTAAAGTGCTCCTCTGGGCCGTTACTATATCTCCTGCAGTGGAGAACACCCTTTCAGCAGACACACTAGTGGCTGGAATGCTCAGGTATCTTTTAGCGAGTTTGGCTAGGTAAGGATACATTGTCTCATGAGCTTTCCACCAGTTGAGGGGGTTTTCTTCTAGTGGTAGTGGAGAAGCCTCCTGGTATCGCTTCACTTCCTCTTCAGCTTGAGAAAATGCTGACTTTTGTGGAGCTGTGGTAGAAAATGTTTCTCCTAGTAAATCAGCTAGCCCAGATCTTCTTTTAGGTTGTGGCTCTTCAAGCTCCTCAAGATCCTGTCCATCCATTTCTACTCCAGAGGCACTGCTGGTCTCTTCTTGCCTAATAGTGGGCTGTAGAGAAACATCAGATACATGTTAAAAGAAAATACATATCTCAGGTTGTCAAAGATACATATCAAAAGATGTGGAATGCAATTGCTGATTTTGCATTAAAACAGATATATGAAAATAATGCTAACCAAACCAGTATAGAGATTAAATAATCACCAGTTGATGCTTGGTTTAAAAAAAATCTGATAAATAATAAATATATCTTTTGTAAAATATACATAAATATAAAAATATTTTAACATTTTAAAATAATAATAATTTAAACACAATGTAATAAACTATTTCAATAAAGCCTTAAGCCTACCTGAAGGCTGGCTGCCTCCACAACCAGTCTGGAATAAATGTCACTGATGTCATCTGTGGTCAGGAAAGGCAGTGATTTAAATCGTGGATCCAGGGCCGATGCTGTGTGGAGGTTTTTTTTTTCTTCAACAGTGCTATATCTCTTCTGCAGATCTTGACGTATTGCCTGTTTGATGTCCCTTACAATTGGTTTGTCCCTCGTTGTCTCTTGTGTGTCATTTAGCAGCTTTGCCTGCACTGGAGCAATGATAGACAAAGTGGGATTCTTCTCCTCTGAAACAATTTTTGTGGCTACTAACATAGGTCGAACTGCCTGGATTATGTCCTCAGCGTCTGTAATGTCATTTTCGTTGAGGGTGCAGATATCACTGCCTGATCTCCTGACCTCAGGGGACAACAGAGCAGCACAGATCGCTGGTTGCTGTTCCAAGAAACGTTCAAGCATTTCATACCCACTGTTCCAACGGGTCACAACATCGGTCTTGAGCTTGTGAGGGAGGAGGTCCAGAAGCTTTTGTTTTTGCTCCAACATGAAATTGGCGATTGTACTGCGGTGGAAAAAAGTGGTTATGCGCCGGACTCTTCCTAGTAACCTAGCGACCGCAGGCAGCTTTAGTGCGCGCTGTGAAGCGAGGTTGAGCGTATGGGCAAAACATTTCACGTGAAGGTAGCCCCCCACCTGCGCAGCCACAACCATGTTGGACGCATTGTCCGTAACCAAAACAATCTGTTTGTTAGCGATCCCCCACTCTTCGCTTGCCGTTTTCAACACCTCAGCCACACTGGCCCCGGTATGGCTCTCATGCATCGCCCTGGTTTGTAGAACGTGAGCTAAAAGCTGCCATTCATTCGTGATGTGATGCGCGGTTATGGTCATGTACGACTCCGTAGCTCTTGACGACGACCAACCGTCACACGTTATAGCTACTCCTTCTGCTAAACTCAAAGTTTCATTTACCTCCTCTTTGACTTCGCTGTAGAGTTTGGGGATGGCAGTGTCGGTAAAATATTTACGCGAGGGGATCACATACCTGGGCTCCAGTATGCTAAGCAGATTCTGGAAACCTTCGTTTTCCACCACACTGTAAGGCTGTAAATCTTTGGAGATTAAGTAGCCTATCGCCTCAGTGATTTTCTTAGCTCTTTCGGAGTTTGGAGGTAACTTTATCATTTTTGTTTGGTCCAAGGTGCGTTGATTTGGGGGTAGGACAACAACTTTGGGTCGTTTCACTTCCTCAGTGGCCGCTAAATCCAAATGGTACCTTGTGAGATGAGCCTCAAGTTTGTCGTATTCCCACAGTACTTAATTTTCATAAGGCATTCCTTGCAGATGGCGTGCTGCATGTCTAGGTCTTTACTATTCGCTTTTTGATGAAAACCGAAATTTACCCACACTTTAGATGTAAAAGAAGACAGAGTGTTGTGTACAACCGGTTGTGATGAAGCCATTTTCATTTGAATTTGCTGTTGATGTTGAATGCACGGCAACAAAGCACCGCAACAAGCGCCGCCTTGTGGATGTAATATTCAAATGTAAATTATCAGAGTAAACTCCGAGAAAACCAATGGAGAAAACCAGAAAATAAAACAGATAATTTTATAATTAGATATTGCGATACTTTGCGCTACTGTATCAATATAATTGCGTGCGCAAAATATCGCGATACTGAACAGAATCGATTTTTCCCCCCCACCACTAGTTCACAGTCAGTGTTTAAAGGGCACCTTGTGGTTCTGGTGCTCGATGACTTCTGCTGTATAAAAATGCAGAGTGGTGGGGGAGCCTTCCCATTAATAATCTTAAAGATTAGGCATGCATCACTGTATTTTAAAATATTTTCCCAACTGAGTAGGTTATATGATTAAGAATGTTACAGTGGTGATACAGTTTGGGTTTTTTGTCCAATACTTTAAGTGCTTGTTTATAAAGTGATAAAATAGGGCTTAGCGTTGTGCCACATACCTGGGTCCAGCTTGTCATACAATATGTTAGGTGAGGAATTATTATAGTATTCATGTATAGCTTTGCTACAGGTGTTGTCAAACAGTTCATTACCTAAAGTTCGCAAGGTTATATTTGGTTATTTGCACTACCTTTCTCACTTGATGTTTAAATGATAGATTAGAGTCAAGAATAATGCCTAGATATTTAAACTGTGTAACTGTTTGAATGACCTCTCCAGACACACAGACATTGGGTTGACAATGAGATATGGTGTTACTTTTGTTAAAAAACATACAGACTGTCGTCTTGACATTGAGATACAGCTGTGAGCCTGTAAGCCATTTACGTACATGTACCATTGTATCGCTGAGCTTGGCAGCAGCTTGAGCTTTAGTTTTCGCATGAACATATGTGACTGTATCATCAGCATACATCTGCACCTCGCATCCAGTGCACACTAATGGCAGGTCATTTATGTAAATGCTGAACAGAATAGGGCCCAGGACAGATCCCTGGGGTACACCCAGTTCGTTGCTCAGGGATGGTGATGTCTCACCATTAACTCTCACATAGTGTACTCTATTTGACAGATAATATCTCATCCAGTCAATAACACTGGTTGAGAAATTAAAATAAGACATTTTGTGGATGAGTATTTCATGGTTGACTATGTCAGAGGCTTTTTTCAGATCTAAGAAAATTGCTCCAACTACACCTCCTTTGTCCAATTTTGACTTGATGTTTTCCACAAAGAAACAATTTGCTGTCTCAGTGGAGTGATTGGCTCTAAAGCCAAATTGCATGGTCTGCAGTTTAAAAGGGCTACTGTTAAGATGTTCAGTGAATTGCTCAGCCACGCATTTTTCAGAGATCTTAGACAAGACAGTTAAAATACTAATTGACCTATAATTATTAATATCAGTTATATCTCCTGATTTATAGACTGGCACAACAATAGCTGACTTCCAGTTAGGGATGGGACGATTACCGGTTTCACGATAAACCACGATAAAATGTCCTGGCGGTTAGTATTATCGTTTAAAATGTAATTATCATAAAAACCGAGTTTGATTATCGTGATTTTGAAAACTCGCGGTAAATCCTGTCCAGCCAGAATCAGTCTGACGCAGGCGCGAGCAGGCGCGCGCATGCAACGCCGTTTTTTGCGCGAGAAGACATGGCGGAAGGCAGTGACAGCGCTCGGGAGATTTTTCAGCCATCCAAGAGGACAAAATCGGAGGTATGGTCGTATTTTGGCTATTACAAGAGTCCAGAGGGCAATTTAATCGAGGATGGGCACCCTGTCTGCAAATCTTGCAAGAGGAAAGTCGCTGCAAAAGGGGGAAACACGTCAAATCTGCCAAATCTGCCTGTCATCTACGTGACAACCACCCACTGAGTTAACTTTTACCTTAATCAGCCCCTCCAGGATTTCGCGATGTCGCGATCGCAACTATTAACGCAACTTCAACAAATCCACATGAATTCAGTGCGCCTTGCAATTTTTACCATCACCGCAACTTTTCTGCAACTTTGACCAATCATCGCGCCACGGTCTCCTGCAAAGCGGCGTCATACGTCAGCAAACTCGCTTGTTTTGTTCAGAAGACGCAGCAGATGTGGGCTGCCAACGTCTCACATTTAGGCTACCTACAAAAATGACAGAAAAGGTCAGTGTTGCCAACTTAGCGCCTTTAGTGACAAAAAAAAAGCGACTAGAGACAAATCTAGCGACTTTTTGGACAAACCTCAGTAACCAAATGTTGCCAGCACAATCCTGCGAGCGCGAGGTTTGCTTTCTCCCTGCCGTCACATCTCGATCTGCGTCCCTGCAGTGAACGGCAGCACGGCCGCTGACAGACGTGAATGAGCAGTGTTGTTTCCACGGACTTATCACTTATCTGCTTCTCTTTTGTTTTATATTTAAAGAATTTACCATTTTATTTTACTTTCTTTTCTTGTGTTTATCACTTGTAATACTCACTATAACAGTGCATTAGTTCACCCAGTTCCCGAACTCTCTCAATTCAGAATTTTACACACAAAAATAGCTACTCGTTCTATTGTCTGACAAAAAAAAATAAAAAATAAGGAAACGAGAACGGCTTTATTGGATATTCGGCTATATTATATAATTATATTATATTATATATATATTATATTATATTATATCATATTATATTAGCCTATATAAAAATATAGGCTAGTATTAAACTTTAGATTTTTCCACCATTTAACTTTTGTGGCGATTCCTAAGAAAACTGTATTTTGCACTTTATTAGTATTGGCATCTTTCGACATAAATGCTGCTTAATGTTTGTGAGGTTCTGCACATTTACATTTTTGCAGGTGCAGATCTTGTTTTAAAAAAAGCTTAGTTTGTTAGATTTTGCTGTCTTTAAATCGTTTGTTTTGCCTTTTTATAAGGTTAATAAAGGTTAGTTAGTGGGTTTGTTCTAATTAACGTGTGTTACAAAGTGAGCATGTTTGTCTCTGAAGTAAATTCTGGACTACAATAGAGCAGATGGTGAACAGTGTTTTCTGTGGGACATAATAAGTCCCTTCGGGGTGGACTTGGGCTTTTTCACTTAGTAAACCTATAACATGCACAAAAAAATATATATAACCCAATAAAGGAAAGGGAAAAAGCCAAAAAGCATAATATGAGCACTTTAAGTATAAAATCTATCTACATTTGCTGTTTTAACCTAAAAACAAATGCAGAAGAACATCGCAACTTTCATCGCAACTTTTTAGAAAAGCGGCCGCAACATCAGGCATTTTAGGCCGCAACAATCACAAAAAAGGCCCGCGAAATCCTGGAGGGACTGCTTAATGCCACAACTAACTTAAATAATTAGACAAAAAATATTTATTGGAGATCAATTATTTCATTGTCTCACTTGTAATTATTGCAAAGCTTCCGTGAAGAGAAAAGTTTTTAAATCTTACCGGTTTATAAATCCATTATACAAGTTACAGTGTCCCAATTAATTGTAAAGAAAATGTGATCACTACAACAATATTGTAGTAGTATTAATACTATATTACTCAGATTTAGTTTTCAATACAATCAAAACTGACGCAAGACATAGCCTATTTCAATGAAACCAGAGATCGCGTCCGCGGTGATCCGATACATGGATGTGCGCTGTGTTATAATGCGTTGCTATTGACAACAGTCATTATAATTATTGCAGTGGTTTAGTCACCTGACCCAACCAACATATTTTGTTCATTTAAAGTGTGTGTGTGTGCGTGTGTGTGTGTGTGTGGGGAGAGAGAGAGAGGAGAGAGAGAGAGAGAGAGAGAGAGAGAGGAGAGAGAGAGAGAGAGAGAGAGAGAGAGAGAGAGAGAGAGAGAGAGAGAGAGAGAGAGAGAGAGAGAGAGAGAGAGAGAGAGAGGAGATTTAAAATTGATTGAATAAAGGTGATTTATTATTTATTAATATTAATAATTATAATATTCAGTCATACACACATCCATAAGTGAGTGAATATTATTATCATTATTAATGATAGGGTTTAATGATGGCTTCATTAAAACCTGCACTAGGAAAACTTATACCTCACTCTCAGGGCTCCATGTTAATGTTAATATAATGTTTATGCTTAAAAAATACAAAAAATTGTATTTTTTGTTTGTTGATTTTCAAATTTTAAACTTGTTGAAATGTTTTCAGTGTGAGGATCAGTTCTTTTTGAACATTTCCATCTCATTTTAACAAAACAGTGATAATACTGGTAATCGTGATAACTTTGGTCACTATAATCGTGATATGAAATTTTAATACCGTCCCATCCCTACTTCCAGTCATTTGGAAATTTTTCCTCCTTAAAAGAGGTGTTTATAATTTTAGTAATAGGCCCTGTAAGGGAGGGAACATGTTTCTTTAAAAAACATGGAATCCAGTCCAAATGTCTTTTGATTTGGAATTCTTAAGACTTAACCTCGGGTTCAGAAAGTTCAGTGAAGACTGTCTTTGATACATCAATTGGTGAGGAGTATAGTGGACCACTTATGGGACTATGTACAGTTAGTCTCACAGAATTGACAAAATGGTTATTAAAGATAGTCGCAATTTCAGCTGGTTCCTTATATAAGGTACCATTGGGCTTGATCTCCAGCTGCTTTGTTGGCTTATTATGACCTTTCTCTGTTAGTTTATGTAGGCAAGGCAAGGCAAGTTTATTTATATAGCACATTTCGTACACAATGGTAATTTAAAGTGCTTTACATAGGAGAAAATAAAATAATAAAAACAAATAAGAAATATAGCTGCGAGCAGCGATTACGGGCCCAAGCCGGTGGCACCGCAACCCTGGTGCACCAGGGTGGCGGTACCGCCGGCTTTGGCCCTTCATCGCTATATATATATATATAAAGCCGGTGGCACCGCCACCCTGGTGCCTTTAGGGTTATTGTGCACGACGTGACACAAAATATCTGCTCGCTATCTGCCGAACGGCTCTGGTAGTTCCGCTTCAGCACTGATGATGTTGTAGAAATAGTGCACTCTGGTTGGTCTGGATTATTCGGGATTTTTTATTTTATACAGAAATAAGTTATTTATAATTCAGATGAGAATAAAGTTAGTGTTGATTAAAATGAAGGAAAACAAATATATTGATCTGAAATATAGCACATTAATTTTACATTTATTTAGGTTCAATTACCAAACATACAATCTTAATTTAATTTAAAGCAAACAATGCATTTAAAATATATGGGTTGTATGCACATTTTCTTTTTAATAAAAAAAAGATATATATCCAAAAAGACAAGGCCTTAAAGGGTTAAACTATTGTCACTGTAACAGACACAATCTCTCTCTCTCACACACACACACACACACACACACACACACACACACACACACACACACACACACACACACACACACACCACACACACACACACTGTTTAAAAGCAAGAAATACTTATCCAACCTGTTTAAAACAGTCTGTCGGTGCCATCTTTTAAACATTCATCATATTGCATTGGTTTTAATTTCTTGACCTCAAACAGAGCACTAATCTGTTTATTTTTAAGTTATTGATTAAAAAAGAAAAGAAACATCAAATGGGTTTTTAGTCATATGTTATACAGAAATAAATTATTTGTAATTCAGATGAGAATAATTTTAAGGAAAACAAATATATTGATCTGAAATATAGCACATGTTATTGTAAAATAAATTCAAGCAATACCCCTTTTTTAATTTTAAAATTAAACTAAAAAAGCTCACTGCTGCACAGGCCTTCATAACAGTGCGCGTCCAACGTGAGGAGTGAGCAGAACAGAGCGAATGTTTTTTAGTTAATTTCTACTTTCATACAGGGTTTCTACAGGGTTTAGTTAGTCAAATTTAAGACCTTTTAAGACCTTTTTATGACCAATATGATTTAAATTTATGACCTACTCGAATCACGAAAAATAACTTCCTTTCAAAAGTCTTTTTTTTATTGACTTTCATTAAAAGTAATTATTTTCATTATTTAAAGGTTCCATTTTCTTAAGAGTAACAAACTGAAGGCTCCCTTTTCCTAAGTATCAATAACACAGGAACAACACTTAACAATTATCACGATAATATATCAGTCAATATCGATAATTATGACCATAAATGTCAAATCTTTTTTTCTTTCAACTTTAAAGGCAGATTTTTGTTTCTAACTGAAAGTTGTAGAAACCAGAGCGTTAATTGTGGGTTTAAACTACTCTTTACTGTCAGAACATATCATGACAAACACTTGCCAAACAGGAGAACATTTCAAAAATCTGAGGTAGAACATTCAAACATTTGTAATTTTTCCTTAACAAAAATAATATCTTTATTTCAAAACTAATTTCTTAGTTTCTGCATGTGCTAATGGGGGATATTGTTTCAAGTCTTGAAAGAGGTTTGTGTTGCCTGACGTTGATGGCACGTATCTTTATGAAATGTATGAAAAACAGTAGGCTATAGCCTAAATACATAAATACTGTAATTATATTCCATTAGTCCTTTAATACATTGTCTACATTAATAATATAATACAATTCAATATGTATATCCCACATTTCATGGTGCAGTTAATATTACTAGGCTAACGTTACAGTAAAACCATGGTAAATGATGGGAATTTGTAGATGGAAAATCTTTCTGACTGTATAGTTGCGCACAGTGTTTCTCCTGTTCCTCAGCGCTGTTTCATCTGCCTTTAAACTGGTTTAAATCACTGAGACATTTGTGTTCTTCGCTGAATTCAAGTGCTTCTCACTGGATCTCGTGATCGAGACTGATCAGAGTAAACCATAGACAGTAAAAGAGCAGAGCGGATAAACAGTCCGTGAGGCGCGCGCGGTTCAATTGAGTTTCGTTCCGCTATATAGTATTATGTTATACAGAAATAAATTATTTGTAATTCAGATGAGAATAATTTTAAGGAAAACAAATATATTGATCTGAAATATAGCACATGTTTTTGTAAAATAAATTCAAGCAATACCCTTTTTTTTATTTTAAAATTAAACTAAAAAAGCTCACGGCTGCACAACAGGCCTTCATAACAGTGCGCGTCCAACGCGAGGAGTGAGCAGAACAGAGCGAACGTTTTTTAGTTAATTTCTACTTTCATACAGGGTTTCTGCAGGGTTTAGTCAGTCAAATTTAAGACCTTTTAAGACCTCTTTATGACCAATATGATTTAAATTTATGACCTACTCGAATTACGAAAAATAACTTCCTTTCAAAAGTCTTTTTTTTTAATTGACTTTCATTAAAAGTAATTAGTTTCATTATTTTAAGGTTCCATTTTCTTAAGAGTAACAAACTGAAGGCTCCCTTTTCCTAAGTATCAATAACACAGGAACAACACAAGAGGGCAGTATAGCCCTATTTATGATTGAGTTTAAACTATTACCCGAAGAGATTCTAAAAGAATGGTAAAGTTTGATGCGTTGCCACGGCAACAGTTTCAAAGATATCAAGAATCCATTCACAGGTCTTCATCTGCCGTGTATTTACATTATACAGATGAAGTTTGAAGCAAATCGGGTAAAAATAAGAGGGTGATTTCAAAGCATTTTGAAAGTGACACACTTCCTGCTGCCAGTTGGTGGCGCTATAACTTTGACTCACAATTGTCACATCCATGTGATCTGCCTCTTACAGCGAACACACTGCTGAAGTTTCATCAAGATCAGTTAATGTATGCAGAAGTTATGACACACTTCCTGTTTCACGTTTCTCGCCATAATTTTGTTTCCTCGCCACGGCCAAACCGTTCGAGATATCAAAAATCCCCTCGCAAACTTTCATCCTCAATGTCTTGACTTCATGCTGACCGAGTTTCGTGCCGTGTGTTTGAATTCTCTAGGAGGAGTACTTCAAATTCCATTGCGTGTGTTTTACCAACAACCCTAAATAGCCGACTTCCTGTTGGGCTGGGGTAAAAAGTAAGAGTGCGAAGTATATATGAAACGATGAGATCTACATGTGTACCGAGTTTCATATTATTACATGCAAGCGTGTTTGATTTATGGACCATGTTTTCGGACCCCGTTCCAGGGGGCGCTGTCGAGCCCCCTGCCACGCCCGGGTACCATCTTCAGGCCCGGCCTGATGGCCGCGGTTCTGACATGTGTGCAAAGTTTCAGGAGTTTTTGAGCATGTTAAGGCCTCCAAAAGTGTCCAAAAGGTAGTAAAAAAATAATAATAATAATAATAATAATAAATAATCCTTAGGAAAACAATAGGGCCTTCGCCCTTTGGGCTTGGGCCCTAATAATTAAAACAGTTTAGAATAAAAAATAAAATAAAGTACAGTAAAAACAGTTGGACGAACAGTGGCACAGTGCTCATTCAGTAAATGCACAGCTAAACAGAAGTGTTTTGAGTCTGGATTTGAATGTGACTACTGTAGGAGCACATCTGATCTCTTCTGGAAGCTGGTTCCAGCTGCGGCTGGCATAGTAGCTAAAAGCAGACTCTCCTTGCTAAGAGTGAACCCTTGGTATTTCTAACTGATGCGATCTTAATGACCTGAGTGATCTGTTGGGTTTATATTCAGTGAGCATATCTACAATATATTGAGGTCCTAGCCCATTGAATGATTTATATCCCAATAATAATACTTTAAAATCAATCCTAAATGTAACTGGGAGCCAGTGTAAAGACCTGAGGACTGGTGTGATGTGTTCATGTTTTCTGGTTCTGCTCAGAATCCTGGCAGCAGCGTTCTGTATGAGCTGCAACTGTCTTATGGTCTTTTTAGGAAGGCCAGTGAGGAGTCCATTACAATAATCCACAATGCTGGTGATGAAAGCATGCACAAGTTTCTCTAAGTCTTGACTGGAAACAAAGCATCTAATTCTTGCAATATTTTTCAGATGATAGTATGCTGATTTAGTTATTGCTTTGACATGACTACTGAAACTAAGGTCTGACTCTAGAGACACACCAAGATTCCTGACTTGAATTTTAGTTGTTAGACCTCTAGAGTGAAGGTATGCGTTCACCTTGAGAACTTCATCTTTGTTTCCAAACGCAATGACTTCAGTTTTGTCTTTGTTTAACTGAAGAAAGTTTTGGCACATCCAACTATTGACTTCATCAATGCATTGGCACAGGGAGTCAATGGGGCTGTAATCGTTAGGCGATAGGGCTAAGTAGAGCTGTGTGTCGTCTGCATAGCTGTGGTAAGAGATTCGGTTCTTTCTCATTATTTGGCTCATTGGGAGCATATACAGGTTGAATAGGAGTGGTGCAAGAATTGAGCCTTGGGGGACTCCGCATGTCATGGATGTCCACTCAGACTTATGGTCTCCTATACTCACATAATAACCTCTCCCTTCTAAGTATGACCTGAACCATTTTAGGACTATCCCAGAAAGCCCCACCCAGTTTTCCAGCCTGTCAAAAAGTATGTTGTGATCGACAGTGTCAAATGCAGCATTGAGGTCGAGTAGTACCAGCACTGATAATTTGCCTGTATCAGTATTTAAGCGAATATTGTTTATTATCTTTATGAGCGCTGTCTCTGTGCTGTGATGCGATCGGAAACCAGATTGAAAATTGTCAAAAGTATCCATTCAAGCTTAAGAATTTGTTCAGCTGATTGAAGAATCTTGAATCTTGCCTATGAAAGGAAGATTTGAGATCGGTCTATAATTGCTTAAGATGGTCTTATCTAGGGCTGGACGATATGGCCAAAATTTATATCACGATATATTTCTTAATTTCGGTCGATACGATATAATTCCGATATCGATATGAACAGTATAAAAGCCTCAGGAAAAACTGCCTAGAACGCACACAATGAATGTCTGTACCTTCAAACTTCTGTAAGATTAATTTGCCAAGTCTCTGAAACCTCCTATAAAACTATTTAATATTTTAGAAATAAAAATGGTACAAATAAATTATTGTTAATATTTCGTATTTAGCCTTCATACAAACAAGAAATGTGAAATCACCGTCAAATAAACATAAGACTCAAAATATTAACATTAATATCTTTAACTTTAAACTATAGGCTAACATAGGTTGATTATAATATTCTTATAGATTGAAAAAAGTGCTTCAGCCAGGATAAAGAATAAGATAAGTGCACAGTTGCTGAAAAAAAAAAAACACAACACAACAACAAAAACACATGTTGCTGAGGGACATTTTGAGTGTTGATGACACCCTGAATTCATTCCGATTGATGAATCTGAATGTAGTGTTTACATGAACGCTAAACAAGCTTTAAGCTTCAAATCGGAATAGATTTTTGACATGCGCACATTGCACAAATAGAGTTTCCCGCTGTTTGCCTAACATTGACTATTTATTTGCTTTAAACAGCAGACTTAATATTTATCTATTTCTGGTCATAATTTGGATGCTATGAACCGTTGTGCCGCTGTTTATATTTATCATGCCTAGAGGTCGACCGATTCATCGGTTTTGCCGATTAATCGGCACCGATAGTTGATTGGTGAAACTATCGTTATCGGCAAAAATCCACACCGATAGTTTTTCCGGGTTGCATCTGTTGCTGGAGCGGCTGAGAGAAGTGCGCGCAGTCATTACACAGCACTAGAGCGCTCTGAAGAGACTGCTGGCATTATACAGAGCGAGAGCGGCCTCTAGAGGACAAATAATAAACTATCACTGGCTGAGTTGTTTACGGTAACACGTGAGGCGCCAGGCGCGCGCAGCACAGACCGCGGAGAGAACACGCAGCAGAGAGAGCGCCGCTGACACTTCAGACTCGCATTTAAAACACAGTCAGCGAAACGGTATGAATACATAACACTAAAGTATTGCCATATCATTATAAAGTAATTATTTTATTGACTAGATGCTGCATCAGCAGAGAAAGAACAGTAGTTTGCCGACGAGGCTGTGAGGACTCTGAGTCTAACCTTAACGTTACCTCAGTCAAGCGGTTTAAACAATGTGACAAAAACACACGCAGACCTGACCTAAATGTTTTATGGCGCAATTGTTATCATCTATTTACATTATTTTATATCCGGCTGGTCACTTTTATGCATTCATTAGCCGACGAAGTTGCATATTTAAAACTAGTGACGTGATTGCTTTCTCAACATTGATATGTTCATGCAGCCGACAGAAACAAACAAATCATAAACGTGTTCGATTTAAGATCGTTTTAATCACTACAATAAATCTTGTTATTTTGATTAGATAATTAAGTTGGCTTGAGAAAGCCAACTTACTGATATTGTATTTAAACATTAATTGCTTGAGAAGCCACTTACTGAAATCATTAAACTATTATTATTTAGTTGGCTTGAGAAAGCCAACTTACTGAAATCCTATTTAAACTTATTATTATTAATTATTAAGTTGGCTTGAGAAGCAACTTACTGATCCTATTTAAAATTTTATATATTATATCTCTGACTCTAATTGAACTCTTAACCTCTAGAGCTTTAACTCTACAAACTCCAAACTCGGGTCAGACCTTCAAACTGTTCTGACTTAGTGTGCTATATCTTTTCAGACTGATTTGACTTTCAGATTTCTTAAAAATTAATATTAAAAATCATAAAAATCCCATTGACTTTCATTGGAACAGTTCAAAATGAGCCAAGACTACGGTGGCCCAGTAGTCTACACCAAATAAACTCAAATCTAAATTCCCTAAAGCCTTGGACTCAATTAAACTCCCATTCTATATGTACTAATGAA